>APFE030233466.1:0-10771 GCA_000404065.3 Pinus taeda
TGAATTACATTTGTCCAAGCGTCCTCCATTATTCCCTAACATCGCTCGTGATTCTGACATCCCTCGTGATTCTACCATCCCTAATTTGACATGTGTATCTGTGTCTGTGGATGCACCCATTGTTGATCATTCGCATAACACACCAGATATTAGTCCATCATCTCACAATGTAGAGGAAAAATCATTTATTTAAGATCTACTTGGTTTTCCATTTGCTTTTTCTAGAAACACCGAGTGTGAACATTCATTCTTCTCATCAACCCCTCTGTGTGATTCATCAAATCATGGGCATGCCGACAAACATCTTGAATTTTGTGATCTTGGTTATCATGATCTCTCTACTTCATTTGATAATGATGTTGACTCAATCATTGTTAATCTGTGCAATGGTCTATGATGGTCTATCTATCGATGAAGTCGAAACCCCGTAGGCTGTCGAGGCACTTCAACTCGAGTTGATGGTTATGTCACGCCCTCGCTGTCTTGAGGTTAGTTTCACTTACAATTAGGAAATTGTTCGAACACCCAAGGCTCCTAATCACTCATTTGTATGCACTTAGGATCAATATAACACTCGTATTTCACTTCCTACACTCAAACTACACGATCCCTTTACTCATGCATTGGAGAAATCTTACATAGCAAGTAGGCGTGCATGACACAAGTTTTCTTTGCTTGTTTCGTTTGCTTGCATGGAACAATCAAGAGTGTGCATATGCTTAGCATCCGCATGCATCATCACACCAAACCATGGTAAGTCCACATACCACATGTCATGCACTTGCACTCACTTATGTTTTGTGGATGCATTGAAACCCAAAGTGTGTTTGGATTCACTGTTATATCTTTCATGTTTGCTAGTTCACACACGTGTGCTATTCACGAACCATGCCTTTGCCCACATGGGTCGACCAATGCGCTGATTGAATATTTGGAAGTATCACTTTACATAAGCACACCCATCAATTGTTACCTTAGGAGTAGGAGTAGTGCTTGCTTTTGGTTTGATTGCTTGCATGCATGTTTGCTTCTTACTTTGAACGTTTGTATGTTTGCCTCCTTGTTTTCTTACTCGCTCTTATTATGCATTTACTTTTGATTTTTCTTTGTTTTGTTGTTTTTTTGGTTGTTTATGTCTGTAGGTTAGTTTCACATGAGACCATGTGCGACTTTTGTAACAGGCTTGGTAAAGTACAAGAGGACTTGTGTAGTTATCAATACTTGGTTTTCTGTCATCCTTTCTCTGTATGAAGAACTTTTTGTCTTTAGTCTATGATACATCAATCGAAAATACATATTGTTTGAAGTGAACCTTGGTTAAAGCACAATGCTTGCATGCTTACTAGTGTCACCTACTCTAGTCGATTACTTTTGGGTTAATCCTTGTCAGCTCAGTCACGTAGAGCAAGATGAGGGGGGAAACCTTAACAAGCACATTAGAGGTATATATAAACTACTTCTCTGAAGGAAAAACCTCTTCTATTCTCAATAAATCGGGATCTCTCTTCTGAAGGAAAATGAAAATGAAAATCTAAAAAAAAATTGAAAATTTAAAAAATGAATAAGGTGAAAGAAGAGAATGGATTCCTGCGTAGAGAGGTGATGCAAATAACTCCATCGGGGTACTAACCATGCTCGCTTGTAGGGGAGCGATTCTTTTGTTCATGCATGACTCCTCCGGGGTAGTGTCTAGGCATGTTGGTAGCAGAGAAACACCAAAGATGAAACTAAAACTCTCACAATGATATGACTTGTGCACTAATATACCCCTCATCCCAAATTGAAACAACTGTGTTGACATGGCTTGGAATGTGTTTCAACCGACCAAGGTCTTCGTAGATGCTACATCTCACAATCAAGAAAGTGTGGAAACCAAGACGAACAGAGAAATAAAAAATACTTCTTGAGGTGTTAGAATTTATTTTCAATAACAATGTCCACTCATAGAGCTAGAGCTGTACTAGTTTGTCAATCAACAAACTCGCAAATCATAGTTGGAGTTCTACAGTTGGAGAATTGCAAAGGTTGTGCATACATATGGGCCCACATTATGGGCAGAACGGGTGAAGGAAACCAGGTGGAGTAAAAGGAGAGGCTAGGCGACCCATAGAGGGCGTGGGGTGGACAGGTGCGTAGGACGACTCAGAGAAGGTGCAACTGAGTTGGGCATCCATGTGGTGGGTCGTGCAAGGCCTGCGGAGGGCGCGCCCACTGAATGAAAGATATAGCAAACGTTTGGGAAAGTTGAAGTAACAAAGTAGGGTGTTCGTTTGAAGGATCATGTGAGGCGTGCAAAGAGTGCACCCGCCGAACAACAGGCAGGCCGAATGGTGGAATGAGTTGGTGATCGGTTGAGGGTGACTTGCGGTTGGGTGTGCCATGCACGAGGTGAAACAAAATGAAGTGTGGGTTGGTGAACGAAGGTGCAACGAGGATGTGCGGAGGGCACCCAAGGTGGGTAACACAGGCACAACAAGCGCGCTCGAGTTGGGAAAATGACACTAGACATGCAACGAGTGAATGAAGAGTTGGGAAAGTCGTGCAACGACCGTTTAGAGGTGCTGACGAGCTAGACAACCGAGTTTTCCGAAGTTGTGAAAATTTGGCTAAGTGAAAATTTGGGGTTTCCTCCAAGAGTTTACTTGTGTTGTGAAAATTGAAGATTATATGTATTAATTTATGTGCAGTCTCACATCAGGGAGTTTCCCCTCCCTTTATACTATTATGCAATTGTTCTTGTTATTGCTGTTTACGATGAATATTCATGGTTTTCATTGTGTATAAAGGATAAACTAATACTTGGTAACGAAAAATAAACTAAGTACGAATGTTAGGCGTAGTCCATGATCATAAATATTGGTGAAAAGAAAGTGGTCGGTGATGCCACACATCACTATAGTGCGGTTGGAAGATTACAGCGAGTGTAGGGGCAATAATCCTACAACGTGTGAGTGAGATGAGCTTCCTTCAATTGCACCTTAACAAAACTTTAAAATAATTTCAATTTCAATTTGAAAACTTTTATTTATAAAATAATATTTAATATAAATATCTAATGTGATATAGATTAAATATATAATATTTAGGCTTAATCTAACTTATACAAAAAAATTTCCTTTTTCACATGATCCCAATATAATTTCAAGATTTTTTGAGTTATTTAAAATATATTTATGAATGTATAAATGGATTCAACACCCTTGAAAATCCTTAGTACACTCAAATTCTACACATCAAACAATTAAAACTCAAGTTTTTAAAAAGTTGTAGTGTGACCACACCTTTTTTTGCCGTAAAAATCATGAAAATTCTCGCAATATTTTAATAAAATCAACCACATATTTTTGTAAATCAAGTTTACAACTATCAAACATCGATCTAAGTTACAGTCCTCGTGAGACTTCAATATTTTGGGTGCACAAAAGGTTTTTGATTGTGTTGAATCTCTTTCCACCATCAAACACATGATTCAAACATTGCTACTTGCAAGATTTCTTTAAATTTTTTTGGGGTCCTCCCAATTCCTCTACTATGCCTTTTAAAAATCTCTCTAGGATTTTGACTATACCTAACTAGAAATAGGAGTTGTCTTTAGTGTGATTTTTTGGACTATCCATGAGGTGGAAAATTTTGAGGTGAAATCTTGATTTTTGTTATTTAAACTAGCTTTTTTAATGTAGATATGGATTCAACACCCTTCAAAACCCCGCATAGGATTACCCATCAAGCTTGTGATTTCAATAAATTCCTATTAGATTTGAAAGAAATTTCACTTGAAAACCAACCGTAAAAACTTCCAAAAGGTCACACTAAAGACAACAACTCCCTAGAAATATAGTAAAAGAATTTATTTCATACTAAGCCCATTATTTAATATATATGTATTAAAAAAATTCATTTATTTTATATATTTTAGTTTTAGTTTTACTAGTAGAATAAATATTTTTTTTCACAAGAACGAGGGCATACAATTTTAAGAAATATAGTAATTTTTTGTTATTTAAAATATTTTTTTGAATGCCAAATACATTTAGCACCTTGAAAATCTCTTAAACCCTAAAATTCTAAATATTAAACAAGTTAAACTCAAACATAAAGTTGGATTTTGGTTAAAACTAACTTAAAAATATATAGTGGAAAAAAAATTCATCTATATATAAAATAATATTAATATTTAAATTAAATAAATATTTTTTTAAATATAAGTTAAAATAATTTAAATTTTTTATTAATTAAATATGTATTTTTAAATATATAAATCAGTTAAGAATCTCAAAAAATCTATTGTTTAAAGTTTAATATGTATACCAATAACATATGGAATTTTTTATTTTCAATTATTTTTATTTAAATTTTCAACTAACTCACTAATAAATATAACAAAAAAATCAAACATATAAAATATTAATATTTAATATCTATACAAATAACATCTCAAATTTGTTATTTTTAATCATTTTTATTAAAATTTCAACTAACTCATTAATAAATATAATAAAATAAAATCAAACAAATAAAATATTAATCTCAAATTTGTTATTTTTAATCATTTTTATTTAAAATTTCAACTAACTCATTAATAAATATAATAAAATAAAATCAAACAAATAAAATATTAATCTTTAAGTATAAATATTATTTTAAAAATACAGTTATATAAAATTCACCATAAAAACCAAAAGAATACTAAATTTTAAATTTATTTAAAAATTTGTGCAAGCATAGTATTTAAGACAATTTATACAAATTTGAACAAGTCCCTTCACTCACTAGTTCATCCTATTTCTTTTCCATGATGCCCTAAATTTATTATTATAAACACAATATAACCCTTATTTATCTTCCATGATGTGAATACATTTTTTTATTATAACCAATATTTATATTCCATGACTTGATAAATATTTTATTATAACCCCAATGTAAAGCCTATTTATTTTCCATTATCTGAATACATTTTTTATTATAACCCCGATGCAAATATAGTTACAAGCAGGTATCTAATTTTAACCAACGACCCAACCTTCTAGATTTTGTAGGAACTCCTTATATCGACTCCACTAAGTCATCCAAGTAGCTCCCCAACCATTAACAAAATCATTAATTATTATCCCAAAACGAAGAATTAAAATAAATATTAAATAATCATTCATTATTATTTAAAAAACGGAGAATGAAAATAAAGCAGCCTCCGTAACAATAGTGAGTTATTTATCGTTGCAGGTAGAGCTATTTTTGCCTTTGCTTTGCCATTTCTGTTATCTCCATTTTAATTTCTGCTTTTCCCTCTCTGATATCTCCATCGTCATTTCTGTTCTCCATTTTGCTTTCTGTTTTGCCATTATCTGATATCTCCATTGCCATTTCTGTTATCTCCATTCCCTGGGTTGAAAACCCAATTCCCCTGAAAAAGCGACTAATGGCTAAGTATGAATATAATACTGCAGGGACACCACTATGGAGCTCACCTAGTATTATTCCAGATTGTTTCAGTTACCATGGGGCTGATGTTCGGACCCCTTCTCATTATAGTTCTGCTTCAATCTCAAACTTTTCAGTGGGTATAAGGAGCAACGACCCTAACCCTAATTCTCAGACACCGGAATGGATCTCACCTGTCCTTATTCCAGTTTGTTCCAGTTATCAGGAGGAACACGTGCGGAACCTTTCAATGGGTATAACGAGCAACTACCATAATAATAACAGTGTACATCCTCCACCTATTTTGGACAGGGTGAACCGGTGTATCATTGGCCCTGGCAACATCTCTCTGGAACCAATCAGTATGGCGGATGGTTTCGGAGGCAGGTTTTCTGAGAGCGTAGATGCAAATGGTGGTTTTGGAGGCAGGTTTGCTGAGAGCATCGATGCAACTAGTGGTTTTGGAGGCAGGTTTGTTGAGAGCATCGATGCAACTAGTGGTTTCGGAGGCAGGTTTGCTGAGAGCATAGATGCGAGAAGTGGGTCGTATATTTCCCAACGTAACGCCGCCCCGTATGAAAACACGGAGTGCCCGCGTATGCCAACACCACATTCAAATTTGTTGGTAATACCACCTGGTATCAATCCTACCACCTTGCTGGACTCTTCGGCTGCCTCTGATGAGCAGGTCAGTTGCTTTAACGAGTTTTTTTTGGGTTTGAAAGTGAAGAGCTGTTCATATTTTATAATGTCTTTCAATGGTTAGGGTTTTGTTTTTCTAACCTATTTGGTTCTTTAAAAAAAATATACTGTCCGATGAATCAATGTGTTCTTGAGAGATAAAATGAAGAGCTGTTATAATGTCTTTCAATTGTTAGGGTTTTGTTTTTCTAAAGTGTCTGGTTCTTTAAAAAATAATATACTGTCCGATGAATCAATGTGTTCTTTAGAGATTAAGTTCATTGGAATAGAATGTGCCAATTGAATATCTAGCTGCACAATTAGATCTGTGCACAATTGGATCCGTTGTATGCTGGTTTCTGGCCACGCAAACTAAATTTATTTGTTTTTGTTAGGTTTTTGGTTTTTAATTTTAATTTTTTTTGTTTGCTGAGACGTAGATTAATTGGTTTATTCTTTATTCCAAAAATAATAAGCAAGATGAGATTAAGTTAATTAGAGTGAAATGTGTAAATTGAATAGTTAGCTGCACAATTAGATCTGCGAACAATTAGATTTGTGTGTTTATTCCAGGTTTCTGGCCACTGATACAAAATAAAATTTATGTGTTTTTAGTTAAGTTTTTCGGTTTTAATCTTCATTTTTTTTGTTTTTAATCTTATTTTTTGTTTTTAGTGTTCATTTTTAATAGTGACAAAAATGTAACCTAGCTCACTAATAATCTCCTCATTCTCCCTGTGAGTAGAGAATTGTAATTCTTCCTCCACGCTATCTCCAACGCCTCCGGCAATGTTGACAACTGCAGAATCTCGTTTCAGTCACAAACCTGGGCGTCTAGAATAATGGCCTTGCTTACCTTGTATAAACGTCCTCCATGAAGTCAACCAGGGTGGAAATTCATGACTTTTATTATGATGTCATGCTTTATTCATTGCACTGGCCTCATCAAAGTGACAGCTCTGTCATGCTTTATTCATTGCACTGGCCTCATCAAAGTGACAGCTCCCAACTAGCGCCATTAAGGCTATGCTGCTGGAGCCTGCTCCCCTCACCTTGCCCATGGAGAAGTTATATTATACATCCCACTTGTATTCTCTAAATTTGACTCAAATCCACAAGCTGTCCCAAGCTTCAAGCACCAATATAAACCTCTGTCTACTGTAGCATGCATTGCATAAATGATGGCTCTCTTGCTCAGGAAAAACCCTAGAATCACAGCCTAAACCTAGGGACTACCTGAAATTAGACAAAAGTGGCTACTACAGCACCCTCGAACTTTGGTCACCATACACACTTGGATGGGGCTAGCAATATTGGAACAGTTGAGTGGCATGGCAACAAGTTGTGAAAGGATAACTTACCAGCAAGAGTACTTTCTAGAATATTTGGCCACAATTTTTTTTGGGAAGAAGGCATCCACATTTTCTAAGCATTTCCATGAGAACAACCGTAAACAAATGTGTTTGCTTGGAGAAAGAGCTGGCTGACTATTCATGAGACTTGATGGATACAACACCAATTTGAAGGGTTGATCCACCTCAAGGTCCAACAACACAAACACTTGAGAACGCCACGAACTCTATGTCCACTTTGCGGCATTTATATCTGATATGGAGGATGGTGTGGCCAACCTCGATGACCTAGGGCTTCTACAACTTACCCGAGCAACCACTTCCAATTTCATATACAATTGATATGGAGGATGGTGTGACCAACGTGGATGACCTAGGGCTTTTACAACCGACCCTAGCAACCACTTCCACTTCCGATTACATATACAATTTACATGACTAGCTGCCTAAACCATTACTCACTCAAAATAACGTCTCCTTTTGAGTTGCAACATTGGGAATATGAACAACATGTGCATCAAACATGTGGTTCTTGAGAAACATGCATGGAAGTTGGGAGTTTACTTGGTCACCAAGAAGCCACATTTTGCATAGAGAACTTAGGGTTCGTTTACAAGGACTACCTCAACAATTTACATAGAGAACTTAGGATTCCTTTACAAGGACTACCTCAACAATTATGGTCTTGGAATGTATTGAGGTGCATTGGGGAAGATATTGGGATATACCTAGACCATGATAGATCATACATTGAGTCTGACAACATTGCCATTGCTAGAATTTTGGTACATCTCAATATGAGAGAAGGGCTAGTAGAAAGTCTCCACTTGCAATATAGGGAGCTCATCACATGGTAGATCCTAAATTAGGAGGGTGTACCATTCCTGTGCAGAAGTCTGTTACTTGTATAAGTACTACTAGTTGATCACAACTATTCTCATAAGTGCCCTAAAAGACACATGATAATGGGCACGTAGACAAAATTGGATATTGGATTGACTCCTACACAAAATGCATCAACTGAACCCCAAGGGAGGGGAGAGAGAATCGGAAGACTCCTCAACAACCAGATGATAATGGGCACTAGTCAAAATCTCAGTAGTCTCATATCCTCTCCTCCCATATCTTGTCATGTTTTAAATTCTGAATATGCCCATTTATTAGTTGTTGCATCCGGTTTGGCTTTATTTGCATGCAATTTGAGTCCCATCACATTTCTTGTTGCTACTGTCCATGAGACAAATATGGCCATTGATCCTACCACAATTGAGGGTCAACTCTCATTACATACTGATTGTGATGAATAGCCATGCAATAACTACCATCATAGATATAATCTTTGATCCCTTTCCCACCCCTAGCCACATCATACATTTGGCCTCAGTGACCACCCTCCCCCAAAATCTCAGAAAATTGCAAGGGTAGGAAATCCTATATATCTAAGGTCATCAAGTGGGAAGGGATTGAGGTGGGAATGAGCATACAAACATAGATTGAATTGGTTCTTAGAGCAAAGGGAAACCATGAATTGCTTACCCCATGAAGTGCCCATGTTACAATTGCAAGGATTTGGTGAGCAGAGACAAAAAATTAGTACTTAGGAGACTTTTTAAATTTGAAAGGATCAATGTATTATTCCTACAAGAGACATTGGGTGAGGGAGTTGCCATCAACTCTTTACTGACATTCATTTTACATGGTTGGACCTTGAATACCCTTGATGTTAGAGGTCGATAGCGGGATGCTCCTTTGGTTTCAACAATAGAACTATTAAGCTTGAAAATATTTGGGGTTGTGAAGGTGTATTGGGTGCACACATCACATCAATTAAACTAGACACCCCACTCTCCTTGATAAATATATATGAATCCTCCCAAAATCTTGTGGGATTCAAGGATAAAATGATGACTTCATCATTTATGGATAAGGAAAATATAATCATTGTCAGAGATCTGAACTTTTCATTGGGACATGCTGAATCATGGGGCTCACCAGCACAAACTGATCCCCTCACTTAATATTTTGAGTAGTCTCTTGAACATAGACACAACCAAAATCTAGCCTACTTGATGCAATAGGAGAATTGGCAAGGACTCACTCACGAGAAGATTGGATTGTTTCATCATCAAAGCACCACTAGTGAATCGTTTGGACAAAATTAGACAATGGGTGGGACTAGGGGTATTTTCGATCATTTCCGATTTTTTTGGTAAGTCATTAACTCCAATTGTAAGCCAAACAGTCCTTTTAAATTCAACTCTGCCTCTCTTGAGGAAGTTGACTTGCATAATATTGTAAAGGAATCTTGCATCCACTATAGCCAAGATATCAACTCTTCATTGGCTACAGTCATATCTAGCAAATTGTCTCAAATCTAGCACATCACCATACTATGGGCAAAAGGAAAAAAGATAAGAGGTGATACTACTCTACTAAAAATTGAAGCTAGCACATCACCATACTATGGGCAAAAGGAATAAAGATAAGAGGTGATACTACTCTACTAAAAATTGAAGCTGGAATTGATGAGATGGAGGGCGCAAACAATTGAGGTGATATAAATATTGAAAGGAAGAATCAACTTATGAGATTGGAAGAAGAAAACATTAAACTCTTGAGACAGAACAAATAGACTTGGAAATTAAAGAGTAGAGCCATTTGGCTACACGCTCACGATGAAAATACTAAATTCTTCTAGCAATGTGTGAGTGGGAGGAAATTAATCAATATGATTCAGAGTTTAAGGGATCAAAATGGAATGAAGTGAGCTTGTGGATATGGGTACTAGACATTTCTCCCAAATGTTTAGAACCCCACGAGAAGTTACCATAGAAGAAGTTCTACGTATTGCTAGGACAAAGTGCCTCGATTCGTGAGTGAGGAGGATGTGGAGAACTTGAAAAAATTGGTCACCCTACCGGAGATTGACGTTGTACTAAAGTGCTTCAAAAAAGACAAGGGGTTTAATTCTACATTTATAGTACTCATCCCCAAGGTAGATAACCGCCAAAAACTTGATGACTATCGAACCATATCCTTATGCAATTGCATATACAAAATCATATCCAAAATCATTGCTATTTGCATCAACCCCATCATATCGAAGGAGATTCCCAAGGAGAGGTTTGCATTCCTCAATCTTAGACAGATCAATGAAGCCATCGGTACTACATAAGAAGTTCTACACTTCATTAAGCTCAAGAATAGTAAAAGCATCATTCTCAACGTCGACCTTTCTAAAGCTTTTGAAAGAGCATGCTAGACGTAACTTCAACTTACCCTTACCCACCTTGGCTTCCCACATTGAGCACGGCCTC
>APFE030233469.1:0-14464 GCA_000404065.3 Pinus taeda
TATATATGTATGTATGCAAGCATTGATAATGAAAACCATAGTGCTCATATCATATATTTAACCTAGGAAATTATCTCGCATATTTTGGTGGAAAATATATTGATAAAACCATGTAGGTATCATATGCAGCAACCCCCCAGTTTGAACTGTACTATGATCATGCCCACAATGCTTTCCAATTTGACACATCACCCTGATGCATGGAAGTCTTGGTTGTATGGTTTTCTTGGGAATTTGTTGGTAGCAAAAGAGGTTGGGAGCTTTTTTTTTTTTTGCACTTGGAAAGCACTGGGTTAATGTATTGTAGACTGTAGCACACACAAGAAAGCATTGAGGGAATTGTGAGCATATTAAGCAAGGAATCTACAGATGAAGTAATCATCTCGAAGTTATAGAACATTATTGAAAAGAAAATTTCCCAAAAATGAATGGCCTATTGTCTATAGATGAAGTAATCATCCAACAACTACAAAATGTTATTGAAAATAAAATTTCCCAAATTTGGCACTCTATAGGGACCCAAATGTAGAGACTAGAACTGGTCTTATAGCCCATTGTTTAGTATAACAGTGAAAATTTCTATCGTCTCATAGAACACACAAGATTTCACTAAGTCCTAGGTCCTATCTTGAATACAAGCGAGCTATGTCCAACCAAATAGAAGCTCTCTGCTAACAACTGGATTTGCACAACCAATATTTTGTGTAATCTCTTCCTTAAAGAGCTCTTGCTCTTTCTAAGAAGATAGGGGCTCTGACCATAGTTGGACTTGCACTAAATGAAGGTTGAGTTTTCTTCCCCCTTCATGGTATGTGAATAATCTATTTGTTAATAATCATGGAGTTTTGTTAGAACTCTAAGCTTTATCAACTCTTTCTCCTGTCAAAAATTTGAGTCCCGGAGGCAAAAATCCAAACCATGGTGAAAATTTGTGTACTTACCTCACAAGTCACAAGGAGAATGTAGAAACCTACTAAGTTTCTTTCAATAAGGTTAGGGCACTGCTCACAGTTTGGGCACTACTCATAGTTTTGGGCTTGCACTGAAATGCAACTTGGGTAATCTCTTTGCTAATGAGCTCTTTCCAAGAAGGTTGGGGATTTGCGCATGGTTGGACTTGCACCCAATGTAGGTTGGGTAACCTCTTAACCACGAAAGGTTTGTGAAGTTTCTACATGGAATTACACTATAACTTCATTAACGATCTATCTATCAAAAGTGTTCAGTCTACAACCCCTACCAACCATGGAAAGAATATGTATACTTACCACCCAAGTGACAACGAGAATGCGGGAGCCTAGTAAGCAACCTGCAGTTGAGATAAAGTGTTCTACATTTCTCTGCTATTGTGGGGGTGTGAATATCTATCCCTTGTAACAAAATACATTCCAATTTTTCCAAAAAAAATTGGAATCTTCCAAGAAACTAGTTTCACAGTTAATTTGATTGATTTTTCCTATTGTTGGTAGAGGAAACGATAATGTCAATTTTGTAATAGATGCAGAAGTTACCTTTTAAAGAAAAATTATCCCCTTTATATCAAAAAATGGCATTAAAATTTAGAAGCACCTATCCCTGAGATTAATGCAAAAACATTTTTCATTTATTGGGCATTTTGAACAGAATGCATGGATTCAAGTACAAAAGAGAGAGAGGGAGAAATATTGAAAATTCAATTAAACTTGGCCTTCTAGTATATTGAAAAAATATATATATGATTTCTGCAAGAGAAATCAAACCGAATGAGAATGCATTTGCAAATTGTTTACAATCGATCATGGATGTGAAATGCGCATAAAAATCTTGAATTGAAAATGCACTAGGTTTATTGCTCTCTCCTAGAGGATTTCTCTACTCAGTATCTCTTTTATCACCATCAGGGCTAAACAGAAACATGAATAGGGAAAAATTGGCCTCAGAGGCAGAAATATTTGAAGAGAAAGGGATGAGGCCACAAAGAATTAGAGAAAACTATGAAAATACTCTTCCTATATGAATCAAAACCATTTTATTATGTTGTTTATATGTGTTTCATAATTGAATGTGTGAATGTTAATGTTTCAGAGAAAGACTGCATCTTTTTGTCATGTTGTAATAATGCTTCACTGAATTTTCCAGGCCTGACTAGCTTGGGAAAATTATTTCCTTCAGTTTGACACCATTCTTGTAAATATTGAATTTGGGTACAATAAATGCTCTCTGACCTTGCCAAACTTTGTTTTTTAGTGTCCTCCTTCTTCAATTAAACACAAGTCCATGTTAGAGAAAGTTAAACAACCTTCAATTTTCTCTCAAATGCATTTCTGGTTAACCAACAATCAATATAACTCTATTTTTCTTTTCCTTAGTGCCCACCTTCATCAATTAAACACAATTCCATTTTAGAGAAAGTTAAACAATATTAAATTTCCTCTCAAATGCATCTCTGGTTAACCAACAATTCAATACATAATTTATAGGTGATACACTTGGGGAGAACATAAAATTCATGGAAAACTCAACTACATAGCTATTAATTTGCTTAATTTTGGTTGTGGGTACCTTCAAAAAGTTCACAGAATGGTATCTTCCACATAGCTTATTGAAAAAGGGAGAAATATTCTTGCATTGGACATTTGATCTTGTGTTGAAATGAACTACTGCTAGGCCTTCATATCCATACACATATAAAGCAAGTTATTCGAGCAGTTTTTCATCTTGTGCTCTGAAAAAAATATGAAACCATAAAATGGGACAACAAGCAGATATAGAATAAATGTATCAAAGGAATGCATTACCAACCAGATGAATTAATAGCATCTTTCAATGGATCAACACTGGAAACCACCTCTACTTCCCCTCCAAACTTCATCTCATAAATATCTTCTCCACAATATTTCTTGAGTTCTATTTGAACATAGTTATAAGACTGCAACTCCTCTTTATCTCATGGCAATTCCTTCCTCAAAATTTCATTATCCCTTAGAGCTTCCTCCCATCACCCAGGTTTCCCATCATCCATACATGAATGGCCACCATAATAACATTAACAATGAAAAATAATTTCATGTCTATTATATTGATTAAGCATTTATACAGTATACAAGAGACATGAAACAAAAGAAAATTGTTTTAAATGCTCATGTACCTTAGTATTCGATGTCACTCACCTAAGAATAGCCTTAGTGTAGTTAGGTTAAATGCGTAATTCTAGATTACAATATTTCATTGACTTGACCCATTGATCAAGCATTGATAAGTAGGTTTCCATGTTACAAAACAATACCACATTCATGGGATCATGTTCTAACCCTTCTCCTTATGTTGCACATGCCTCCAAATACTTCCCAACTTTGAAGAGCTCGTTTCCAACTAAACGGGAATCAACCACTACTTTAGGCCTATGAAGCAATGAAGACACATCTTGGTTGGAAGAATCTAATGCAGATGGAACTACACTTCATCAATTGCAGGCCAATGTGATCTTTGTTACATTGATGATGATGGATACATCTTTGTGGTGCACAAATTGAAAGAGTTGATAAAATACAATGGTTACCAGGTGTGATCTACATCTATTTGAGAAGTTTTAACTTGTTGATATCTATCTTTTGCATAACTTTTGCAACTAATTAGGTAAATTTGTGTTAAACTCAACCATAAGAAAACATTTTTTGGTACATGGAATTGTAGGTTGCTGCTGTTGAAATAGAAGCACTTTTACTTTCTCACCCTGAGATTGCAGAGGCTAGAGTAATACTGTAAGTACAATGTTTCTTTCTACTTTGTAGCATACATCTCTAAGGAAGGATTTGACTATATTTTATGAAAAATTGGACAAAAAATATATCTAGGAATTTGTCAAGTACAAAAGGTACTATAATTTGTCATTGTTTTCAATTTTCTATTGAGTCCTCTATAAATTTCTTAATTTTTTCTTGTATGTCAAATTCCCCATGTCAGAGGGCAAGATAACTCCGAGAGATTTTCAAATGCCATATGTTAACCATGAGTAGAGACAATATATTGAAGTTATGACTCTTATTTTATTTTAAGATGAAATTTGCAACACTTTATACCCATGATCCAAAGAGGATGAAGGATTTTAGTCATCTAAGGAAGTTACAAGTGTCATTATTGAGAAGAAAGGATTAATTTACAGATAAAGTAAATTATTTTTCACGGGTCATTGGTTTCCACTAGTTATTGTTTAAAGTTATTCCAATTATGTGTTCCAAGAGTGGAATTGAAGTTATTCCAATCATTTGTTCTATGTTTAAAGTTCATTCTTGCAATAGCCCTAGCTTGTGTGGCATCATATTAAATATGAGATGGGTTGTACATAAACTATGGGTTAACTCTTTATCACATCAAATTTTAAGGATGGATATCACAAAAATTTGCATTGATTGATAAGGAGGTAAGAAGATAATATTATCACATAATAATCTTATTTTTTCTTTGTCTAAATGTTATTCCATAATGTACATAGGTTATAATCTTATCACAGAAAAATTTATGGCTTTGAATTCGGCAAAGTCAACTTCTATAACTAATAAGTTTATGTTGCTTTACAAATGGGGGTTTTATTTTTATTTTCGTTGACTAATGAATAGGCCCATACTAGGTCTTTAGACACTTTGAATATCGTAAGAGGAACAAAGTGTTGAATCAAAAGTTAATAATAACATCGTTAAATGTATTTTATTTTGAATTTAGAATGACCACAACAGTCCCTTATTGAGTTTCTATGTTGGATTTTTTTATGAATTTTATCGTGTTAGTAATTAGAAATAGGTATAGAGAATGAATATGGTATTTGTAAAAATGAGTAATACAAAGCATATTGTATTTGGGTTTTAAAAAATCCCAAAATGTAGAGAGGTAAGGAGATAATATCTCTTTTGAGTTCACAAATGATTTTATCAATAAATTATCCCATTTGATTGTATCATTAATTGAGATGAATCCTAAACTTTATTGACATGTAAATCAAGTCATCAAGATTTAAGACACTCATAGAAAATCATGAAATTAGTGACTAGAAAAGTTAGTCACCACAAATTTTCCAAGTGAAATACTACTAAAAATGAACAAGCTTAGGTTCCTGATCTAAAAATGGCTAACATAAATGATTAATTTAGTCTAGGAACAAAAATTAGACTGCTTAACAAGTACTACAATAATATGAATCATTCATTTACGTTACTAATTTTAAATTGTGTCATTTCAATACTCTAAACTTACAAGTGATAAGGTATTTAGTCTAGACCTGCTATCAAACTTAGTGACAACCATTATAACCTAAGAATATATCTAGTAACTAACAAGCTAGATATAAAAATAACTTGTAATTTATCAAGTGTTAAGATATATTGAGGCACACACAAGTGGATCTCTATCTTATTAGGTGCCTATCTTCTAGCCTTAGTACAATAAGCCAATATGTATCATGTAGGAATTGAAATCTTGTAAAAATAAGATCAACAAACAATCTACCTAACCACCCAAACTATAAATCATAAAAACACAAATACATTTAATAATAACTAAATTTTAAAATCATATTTAAACCAAACATCAAATTAGCATATAAAATATCTTTATTTATGAAAGGGAAGAAAACATTTTACATAATGATTTAACTTTAAAATTAACAAAAATGTAAATAAACCAAAAGTATAATATTTATACCAACAATACACTATCACAAAATAGTTCCAATGAACCATAAAGAGCCCCAATAAAATACATTGCACAAGGGACACCGACTTGAATGGAGACACGTCGTTCAATACATACTATTTGTGCCATTTATGTCATATGGCCATACTCACTATTTTATTGATTTTCATTACTGGAAAATCCATTTTACGGTGCCTTCTTCTTGCCACATGGTTTCATGCTCCATCCAAGTCTTTTTTAGTCCACTGACAACATAATCGTGGAAAATTAGGCTATATTTCATACACATTAGTGGGCTCTAGCTGGGATAATATTCATATATGCACAAGGGAAAAAACTTGAATGGCGACAAGGCGTTCACTACATAATATTCACACCATGTATGTTTTATGATAGATACTCTTTACATTGTTCATTTTCATTACTGGAAAATCCATTTTACCACACCTTCTGCCTATTTCATGGATTCAAGCTCCATCCAAGGGTTTTACAGTCTGACGACAACATAATTGTGGAAAATCAGGCTCGACTTCATACACATTTGTAGACTCTTGCTGGGAAAATATTCACATGTATTGTTTGGTTTATCTGAGTAATATTTGCAGGAATTAAATCAATTTGGTTTATTCAGAGGTATTCTTTAGTTTAGCTAAGTAATATTTGTACAAATCAACTCAATTTGGTTTTCTGAAAATCACAAAATAGGGAATTTAGGATTGTTTGGTAGAAAACTATATCTAAGATACAAGATACTTCACTTGAGGTTTTGTTTCACATTTTTTTTTCTCACTACAATGTCTTGATCTCAAACCTCGTTCGATGCTACAATTCTTCTAAAGGATTAGCACAAAGAAAAATGACTAGAATAAAAACATCAAACCATATCTGCAAAGGATGGGATTTGTTAAAAATTTTAATGTTTTTTCTACCATTATATGTTTTTATGGAACTTTGTGATTTGATTTTTAGTCTGCCATAGGTTTTGGTTTTGTACAGTGCATGTGTGCTCGTAGTTAGGGGTTTAAGGAGTATTAAGTTTATTGCATGATTCCACACGGTGCCATTTTTTCATTCAGGTTTGACATTTAAATATTTGTTATATACGATGAGGTCAAATTGCAAACAAGGGTGCCAATAACGTCATGTTTCAAGAATCATTGGTTTTAGTTATTCATTGAGTTCCCATTCATGAGGTTGCATCTCCTTCCTGAATGTTGTGAAAAAATGTGATGAGGCAAGTGCAATTGCAAGTACAATTAATATCCTTTAGACCTGTCTAAGACAATGAAATCAACAAGATACTCCCATGAATCAATTGACAGAGGTATATCTTCCAATATTCCTTTTGGACATATAGTTGAGGTACCTGCTAAATGCAAAATAGTGGGATTATGCCTCAAAGGCAACTAGAAATTCAATCTTAAAATAGTATCCTTGATCATGACATTAATAACTACTCCATGGTCAATGAGAGTTTTGGTAATGGGAGTATCATTTATATAGAAATTCACAATAGAGCCTTCGGGGTCAACATAATTTGGATGTGCAACCTTCCTAAGCATGATGTCATAAAGTTGTCTAATACATGAATGGTAGGAGGATTTATTTCCTTTCTGCCCGATCCTTTCTTGCAATAATACTTGATGAACTTGTTTTAAATGGTATTTATTTGATGACCTAAATAAGGGTGATATTTACATAAGGATTCTTAATCCCATACAACATAGTGGTTGTAGATTGATCAAGCTTCTTATCTTCCAATCTTTGTGGAAATGGTGGGATAGGAGATGAAATCTGTGTTGTATGTTGTTCTTCTACATTTTCTTCCTCCTCTTTATCTCTGTTTGTCCCTTGGGGTTCAACACTTTAATCTTTTTCATTAATGACAAAAGGTGAAGGATTCTAAGTGTTTTTCCCTAACTTGAGGTGGGAATCATTTATTTCGACCAAATTTAGTGATTAATTCAAAAAATCGATGTTGTAGATAGGTTGGGCCTACCCATTTTTTGGATTAGGTGCAGGTTGGGTTGGTATTTTTGGAGCTATTGGTGATTGTTGATGGAAATAAAAGGCATTATAGGTGGATGCATGAGACCTTTCTTGTGTAGTTGTTGTCACAGTATCCACCCTGCTGGTGGACATGGGTTAGGGAATTGAGCAGATGGGTGGAATTGAAAATAAGTACCCTGTCATGAATACATTTGAAGGTTTTTCCTCTAGAGAGAGAGTTTATTTGGCAGTGGGGCTTGCCAAATTAAGATACATTCTTCCTGTTTATATTGATTATGATAAGGACCATAATATGGATGGTTGTAAGACTATTGGAAAGGCCTAGAGGATCTTGTTCTTCTCCGATTTATAAAGAACAAAAGTTCCATGGGTTCTTTTGGGCCTTCACCTCTCAATTTTTCCTTCAGGGGAGGTAGAAATGGACATTTATCTGTAACATGTTGATCAACAGATATACCACAAATATCAATGGTATACAAAGGGTATTTATTCTTATCATGTTTATTTCAACATCTAGGATAGAAAATGGTCAATTCCTTCTCTATTTCATCTTTTTTTGTTTTCAACTACATCTCATCCATTTGCATTGTAACAAAATGAAAAATGTCAATCTTCATATTCTCCAACATATTTCCCAACTTGTATATGGAAATACGTGGTGTAGCAAGTTGAACTTGTTGAGAAGGAGGGATATTTACATTTTTTCCCTTTTTGTTGGAATATCTAGAGTAATTTTTGAATACCTTTTTATATCCTCATATGAACATTGAGATATATCTCCATGAGCTAAAAGATTCAAGGTGTCCATATAATCTTCCGTCACTCATTGAAGAAGCACCAATTTATGAGAGTCTTCATTGAGCGTACATCTAGACCTAACATTTTTCTTGTTTGCATGTAATCTAAGAATGCCTATCTACAGAAAGTGAAACATGACAGAACAATTATAATTTGTTGGAATGTATGCTCATTGCATGATGTATATCATTCACGATTAGAAATCACATCTAATATCATGTTATTCCAACACTACATACATGAAAAAGTTTCATATCTTTTATACCCGAGTTGTCATGAAAAGTGATGTCAGTTTCTGGAATGCTCTATATTCATTTATGATGTCTGCCATTATGTTGGTTTCAAGTTTTTCTCTTTTCCCTATATTTTTATTTTTAGCTTCCATTTTTAGTTATAATGCGACTTCCATTGGATACCTTATGATAAGTGAGAATATTTAGCGTCATGCTTCATACATTATTATATTTTTAAGTTGCATCCAAGAAGTTAAAACACATCCTAATATTGGGGACTGCACTGCATGACATAGACTTTCTTCGGCTTAGACACCAGATCTGGAGGGGTACTATTTATTCCACCAAAATCAACTGAGATTTGTGCATAGCCTTATCCTTGTTCGAAAAATGTCATTTGAGTGGCACATATCACAATGAGCATGGAATTTAGTCAATAGCTTCAGACTCCATTGACCTCACTAGTGAAGCAAGGTCCCATTGGAATTACGTTATATTGTTGATTATAATGATGCTTTTATTTTCCTTGGAAATGATGATGGCATACCCTTTCACAATGGCTCCTCTTTGTTTGACTTATCTCTCTATGATTTTTCATTTCTTTGCATTGTGGGTGTTTTCCTTGAACTCATTTTCATTCTATTATCTATAGTGACACTGTTGGATTGGAGAGAAGAAGGCACCAAGATAGAATATAATTTTTTTTCAAATAAGGGTATGATCATTTCAACAAGAAGTAGTTTTCTGGTACAAGCTTGACCATCAGAATGTTACAAAGGTTATATTTGTTTAAGTTACATTGGTTCATATTCATTGTTTGACTTGTTGATTCAAAAAATTACCTCTCACTAGAAGCCTCAAAGAAACTTGTGAATGTAGATTCCTTACATTCATTTTGGCACTAACATGTTTAAGCTCAAAAGTTGCGATATTGACATTGACTCATTATATTGGGTTTTCAAAATGGAAAATTTATGAATTCATATAGTGCTTATAGTTCATAAATAGCTTATGATGCTTTCCTACATTTATATTAATATGATTTGGCATTGCGGTTCAGTGGAGCTTCAATGGACTTTAAAACATAGAATACTTGCACAAAAATTCTCTCAATGGTAACCATATTCAAGTGTTGTCAGGGACTTGTTATGTTGTGGTAGAGTATCTCGCTGGGGGAACACTCCAAAACTTTCTCATTAAGAACAGATGAAAGAAATTGGCCTTTAAAGTTGTTATTAAGTTATCTTTGGATATTTCAACAGGGATATTTCAATGATCTACAATAGCCAGACACTCTATGATGTGTTTCATAGATACCCAACCTATGACAACAAGTTGCATTCTATTGTTGAAGACTGTAAGGAGTGGAAGAATTATATTCAAGCCTACTGTGACATGTTTCACTCACATGCTTATATGAGTGTTGATAAGCATACTTTATTCACACTTTGTTTGATCCTCTCCTTAAACTATCACCTCAAAGGAAGGTTTCAACCGTGTTTGTGAGTTGTGAGATTGATGTCCTTCTACCAAAGACCAAAGTCATCTTTTACATCCTAGTTAGATTTATCTTTTCCCTCATTTTACTCATTTCGTTTTGTTATATGTATGTGTGGATATGTAAATACATTTTTTCTCCTTTATAGGAGGATCATGACATTGTAGGTGAGTAAGGAGGCCTAACCCCTTTTGATTTGTTTGCATATTATTTGATCTCTTTTCACATATTCTAATAATACTGTGTGTCATAGATCTCACATAATCATGGCCTCTTGTGCTCCTAGGAGGCCAATAATTTTTCATTCTACTACCTTAACATGAACATTGAACACAATTGAAAACACCCTTCAAATGCTTGACCATTAAACAAAATTGGCACTATAAAAATTAAAAGTACTTTTAAGTTGAAACATAATCTAGAATAATTTTTAATTGATTGAATATTTTTATTTTCTAAGTTGTGTGAGTCTTGAAATCACTGCACACTTAACCTTTGGCTTGAAATAAAACCCAACCCATTTCATGTGGAGAAAAAAATAAAATCCAAGCAACTTTTAAAGCTGATCAAAAAAACCAAAACCAACCCAAAACAAAGAAAATAAAAATTAAAGTGCTTGGACTAAAAAAAGTTAACAATTTAAGTAAGAACTTAACCTAGATTTAACACTGCCAAAACAAAGATAATAAAAATGTGGTTGGGCTAAAAAAATGTTTACAATTTAAACAGGAAATTAACATAGATTTAACACTGCATAGGGGTTTATAAAAACCCTCTGATTCGATGTTCAACTCCTGTTAATGCACCTCATGAGTGTTGGGAATTCTTAAATGAAACTGATATGGGTTCGCATTCTTACATATCCCATCTTGTGGCTCGAAAAATAATGCAGCTTAAATTCAGATAGGCATGCAACTCTACAAATTCGCTTTGCCCTACCTTCATTCTCAAAATCCCCTAGCAACCCAGCTCATGACTTTCATAGATGTGGGGTCTGAGAAGTTCATGGAGCTGAAACCCGAAGTAAACTCAGGGTGTCCCTTCTGTGACTTCATGGAAACCACGCCGAAGGAGACGATCATCGACTTCTTCAGGGAAGTCATCGACCACATCGAGTGGGCAAAACAGATCCGTGCCTTTCACCTCAAGGTAGAGGGATCGAAACTGGGGCCAATTTGTTATACGCGTTTTATACGAAAAGGACAGGGAGGGTTCTGAGAAAATAGATCTGGGCTCCTGCATTTCATGCCATGGCGATGCCCTTCTGTTCCTAGGCATCGAAGGTTCGGTTCTTGCGGGAGAATGTGTGCTGGCCGAATTCAGCGAAGACCAGCCATATGTACAATGCTCCATGGACGCCAAAGTGACGGTGGGCTTCATGTGACGCTGGTCCGGCGTGTGGAGACAATGGGGGATTCGGAGGACAAGGAACTATACACCTGTGGAGGGTGGGCGTGAGGTCTTTGAGAAGCGAAGGGCTGCAGCCGGTCAGCATGATCATTAATTATGGGTGCTACAGGAATCTGCCGCAGATCCACTTGAAAATCTGGGTGGATGATGGGTTGCATCGGCAGGCCAGGGTGAAGTGGAGCAATGACAAGAAGAGGCCTCAATAGGAACGAGGGTTCTAGACTAGGTCTCCAGATGTTTATCGAGTTGGTGGGCATCGAGCCACAGTTCTTCCACTGCCAGATCTTTAAAATAAGCGAAAGCATGCTAAAGATCACTGAGGTGGAGGCTCTAGAAGAGGGCACTCGAAATCTGGCCATAGAGTTCATTATTACCCTTGCAGAGACCTGAAGCGCACTCTTTAAATTATGCACCCCTATTTCAGTGACAACTTGAGGCAAAGAAACGATGTTTTTAACAACTTAAATTGTTAGACACACTGGCTGAAAAATCCGATAGCAGTACTAACGCCGAACATTGGCTTCACAACGTCAATCCCAAACTATACATGCAAAACAAAATTAAGATTGGTCTTGCCACTACTAAATCAGTAGCAAGATTAAGATTTCTCTTCGCTTAAATTGGATCTAAGCTATGCAAAGGGTGCGTGTGGATTTATTTCGGATTCTGGTTCACCTAGTTTTCACAGTGACTTTCAGGGAATTTTTCTCTCAGAAAGTTAGGAAGTATCTTGATTTGACAACCCTCCCTTCGTACTTAGTAGCTGTGACATAACTCTGGCTTTTAGGCAGGGTGCAATGGGTGGGATCTCTAAGAAAAAAAAATCATTACTCTGAATGGGGAAGGGAGGTGGAGATTATCATTTCTTAAAAGTGAGCGTGGAAGAAAGAGCATTATTGAATTTCCATACACCTTCTTCGTTGCCCGTTGCCCGCAAGAAAGAGCAGACCACTTTTAAATATTGAATTTGTATTTTTTTTAATTCAATCGTTTTCCATTCATAAAATAAGTATTTTACGCGTGAATCGTTTTCTGTTAACTTGGAGCCCCTAATGCTAATGTTAAAAAAGCAGGCTAAAGAAATTATTTTATACGGCATTCACAAGAACATCTCTGTTATATATATGAAATTTTTTCTGAAACTCATGTTTTGGTGGCCGACAATGTGATAGGGTTGAAGTTGAAAAACCTCTATTGGGTAGACCGATAGTGTGATAGGACTGAAGTTCAAAAACCTCTATTGGGTGGAAAACACCATTTAGGAATATTGGATCTGTAAACTTAAATCAATGTCAAGTGAGCCACGAATGTTAAAAACGAAGGAAAATAAATTATTGTCTATGACTTTCACTTGACCTTAGGGGTTCCCTCAGTGCATTGGTAGGCTTTTTTATATTCTTATGAAAATACGTCTCAATATTGAGAATGATCTTGCCTGGCATGCTGCCAATACTGAATACGAGGATCTCGGTGAATCAAGTGTTTTTTCTAATCTGCAAACAGGTGATGCTAAAAAGCATTGAACAAGTGTCTCGGTGGTTCTGAATTCATTCCAAAATCCACATGCTTTTGACTTTTCAATATCAACTAACCATTTAGCTAGTTAGCTTCTATTGAATCGGGTATAATTTTTATTTTAAACCTGTGCATTATTTGTACTTCGTTGGAATAAAACATTTTATTTGTTGGTTTTGTAGCTTAGCCCAGGTGGTCTTATAGTCATTCACAATATACTATGGCATGGAAGGGTTGCTGATCCCTTGGTATGTTCACGTGAACATTGAGTAATTTAGATTCTTTGTAAAATTTTACTACTACATTTGGCTTTTCCATATGTTATCAACATTAAATGTAGCATTTTGAAGTGCAGATCAGTAGCATTTTGAAGTGCACATCAATGACAACTAGTCTACGATACTTTAACAAAGTAGTTTTTTAACGATGAGCATGTAAACATTAGCATGGTATGGTCCTTTTCCTTAGCAAATACATAACACTAATTTGTTTCATATGCTTGTGTGTTTATCTACTAATCCATGTATATATCCCGAACCTTTGATCTTTGTATACAATGTAGGTTCCCATTGGAGATGGAATGACTATGCCAAAAAAAATAACCCTTGAAGTATGACATTACCTATTTGTGTTCTAACTGGAAACTTATTTGCCTCTTAATTAGTTAAATAAGGAGTCAAACTTAATAAATATTAAAAATGTGCCCTTTGAAACAATCTCTATATCATAATGTATCAAATATTGGTCTTAAATTACTTACTTGATTAGAGTTTTAGCAAGGCTAATTCATTTAAGGTAGCATATGTTGTTGTTTCTCAAGGGGAATAATCTAGGAATTTGGTCTTTGAGAATTGTCCATGTATATATAGACATTTTAAATATATTTTAGAAGACTTTATATCTACTTTCGGATGGAGTTGAGTTGGAGTAAATCTAATTTGTAACGAATTAAGAAGAAATATTATTATTGACGATTAATTTGATAGCTTGCTTTGATATGATGAATTTGCATGGGATGTTTTTATTTTTAGAAATAAATGAGGTGTGTGTATATATTACAACATGTCTTTTGACTTGAATCCACACAAATAGGGAAACAAATTATTCACCAAACTACTTGAGATACTATCCTTTGACTTTCTTCTATACATGAAATTTAAATATGTTCATGTTTATGTTCCTATTATATTATTAGAATATTGAATATATTTTAATAACTATTTGTGGTTGTGATGTATTATTAACACTAAAGTGAAAAATCCATGGCATACATTTGAGATGTTGACTCATATATATTTATAGTTGTTAGCCAACTATTGTAAAATAAATTATTGTC
>APFE030233474.1:7855-21824 GCA_000404065.3 Pinus taeda
AAAAATATTAATATTGTGATAAATATTTTTAAACTAAGATTTAATTTGAACATATCCTAAAGAAATATAAGAATTTTTTTTAATGAATGTGACAAATTATTTCATGCCATTGTGTCTTTGGAATTCTCCATTTTTTATTCTTTAGTAATGATGGACATTTTTAACAAAATAATCGTTTCTTTCTATTCTTCAATGATTTAGTGAAGAATTTTATAAGACTACCATTTTAGTAATTAGTCATTTTCAGTAAAGTTTCAAACAATTTTGAGAAACTTTTACCATTTTAGTAATTGGTCATTTTCACTAAAGTTTAAAATAATTTTGAAAAACTTTTTCCATAGTAGTTGTTATCTTATTTAACATAATTGTACTTTTAATAAGGAAAAACACCAAAACTAGATATATTCATTTTAATTTTGAGATAAAAAAGTAAAAAGTAATATTCACTGAAGTTTGAAACAATTTTAAAAAACCTTTAAGGCTTCTTGTAAGTAGAGACACAATGATGCTGTCTGAGCTTAGCTTTCCATTATAAAATTCTAACCATTCGAAACCCTCCACATGTTGTTCATGTACAAATTCCAATACCCAAATTCATCATTCAAGTCGCTATATATGCCATCGACTTTTCGAACGAGGAGAAATTGTACACGCAGGCACGTGATATCCACCACAACTTCTCTGCACTCCACAGTCGTTAATATGGATATTATATTTTCACCACATCATTCAAGTCGCTATATATACCCATCAACTTTTGGAACTCCATGAATTTGTGATCTCCACCACAACTTCTCTGCGTTTTCAAGTTCTTAAAATGGAGATCATATAGGATGAGTCACATTTCTTTTTAAATCTACAGACCCACTTTTGCACATGACCATGGGTTTCAACTTTCTGCAACTTGCGCCCTCTCTGGGTGTGCATGTCGATGTGTCCTCAACCTTGAAATTGACCACCATGAATGCAGATTCTCCTGACTAAAGTGCCAAAGGGTCCAGCGAGAACCAGCACAATAATTGGCTTCCACTACATTGAATTATGTGGCGAACAGATAATGCAAACCCTAATGGATAATGGATCTCTCCCACCGAGGGGGAAATCATGGTTTACTGTATTGCATTAACGCCCAAAGTTCTCCATATTGATATTGATTAGGGAAATGACCTCCAAATACATCTGGGGTGATAATGATTTCAAGAATGAATTATTGAATCCAAATTTCGTTATCACTATGATGGTGGGGTTGGTATGGCCTCTTGCTTCACTTTCTTGTTTCTCTGCGCCACATCTATATATATATTTATTTATTTTTTCCTTTTTCGTACCTCCATGTGGCAAAACTTTCACATCATACCAGAGGTCCAATGGAATGGAAGTTAAAAAATTGCAATATCTATAATTATAATATTGAGAGAGGGAGCCTATATATTGTAATCTCATCTGGTTTTGTAAAGTGTATCTGGTTAGGGTGTTTTTATAAAATTAATGGTATGGAAGCCATGAGGAGCGAAGACAATATGTGTAATAGACATTCTCATGGAAGAGGGTTCTGCAATGAGAAATTGCTGCAAATGAGTCGATATATGGAATCTGCTCGTAATTATTGCAAAAGAAGAAGGAGGGCTTTTGAGGTGGTGCTGTGCAATGCGGGATTGAAGAAGTTGCAGGGGAAGAGCAAGAGTTGTGTGAGTAGGAAGGCCGTTATAGCCTGACCCTCTAGTTTTCAGCGCAACATAACAGTGAATACGCACAACCACTTTCGTCACATGTAATATATTTGTAATGGCACGCCATCTTCATCTTCTTGACATTACTGGTTACATCATTTTCTCTGTATTCTTAGAGTGTTTTCTCTGTGCTTTGTTGCAGAGAAACTGTATACTTAAATTCAATGCCACAGGTTAGGATGTGGTTTAATAATTAGAGAGGGGTTCCGTATTTACAAATTTTATGTTCTAATTTTATGTATGTCTGAGAGCTGCTTCAAATATGAAACATAATGTTAAATTTCAGTTCAAGTTTTAATTTGAAAATTTCAGTTCAAGTTATAATTTGAAAATATATACTTAAAAGATGAAAACTACTCCAAACATAATTTCTTCCTTTAAAAAAAATTCAATAATATATTTCGTTGAACCTTCAATTTGAGAATTTTAGTTTTTTAAAAATTTTGGGTTTATAATGGTTTTAGAAAAAACAAAAAAGACAAATTGTTTTGATGATGGATTCTATTCTGAATTCTCAGCATTTACCTCAGCCTGGATTTGTTTGAAAAATTTTCAGAAAAGTTTCCTGTCGCAAAGATTTCAAATCACATATGTTTTGATTCACGGTTTCTAATTCAATTTTCACAGAATTTTGAATTTAATTTATATAATAAAAAGGTTAAATATCTCTCAAAAAGTTTTTAAATGTGAAAGATATTTACATTAAAAAAATATCTTGTTTAACAACTGGTAATTTAAATGGTAAAAGATGATTTACATTAAAAATAATATATCTTATTTAACAACTGGGAATTTTGAATTGTAATTTGGGATTATTTCATCATAATATAAAAAGTTAAAACTGGTGATACAACTAACAACGCTAACCCTCTGAGTCTTTAACAATATTGTGGTTCTTTTTAACAATGTAATTTGACTGCAATTTTACTTTTTGTTGAAAAGTAAGTATAGCTTTTAGCACTTGGCAGTTATATTACTGCTTGGTACTGCTAAGAATAATGCCTTATTCTGTAAAGCGATTCACTGTTTTATGTGTGTTATAATAAGTTGGAAATTTTTCAAAACTTAAAAAACGCTCACTTTTTATTAATAAAAAGAGAGTAAAATTTTCCTATATTTTATTAATAAAGTTTTTTTATTTATAAAATAAGGTATTTTTAATAATTATAATAATCATTTGATTCTTGATTTTAGATTTCTTGTGAATTCATATTAAGTTTTGGTTAATGTTAAATTATTACATGAAAATTATGGTGAGGTTTAGAATTATCTTAATACAATTTATCTTTTAAAACAAAAGATAATTAAAATTTGTAGTTCACATCAAGACAAAAGTAATTAATTAAATTATAAAAATTATGTACTCACTAAATTCCTATTTGAATTCAAGTAGTCTTTAATAATTATTTTCATTACAATTTTTAAAATTTAAATAAATAATCATATCTATTCTCTTTAAATTTAAAATTCAAAAATATATTTATTTATTTAAATAAAAAATTAATTTAAATTTGGATACTTTTAAATTTGAAATTTAATTATTATTTCTATAAACCCTTCACAGTATCTTATATCATAATATTTATTTAATATTATACTTTACATATTTCACAATTTTATACTATGACATTTACATTATATAAATTTGGTTCCTTTAAAGTTTTTTTAAGTTTTTTTATTAATATATTCATTATAAATAAAGCATTAATAATGCTTTTTTTTTTTTTGGGCATTTATAAGATAATGAAAATTTTGAAAGATATAATAACATTTATGCATCTTATTCTTTCAAAATAATGATAAAAATGTACAAATTACTTGCATTAAAGATGTATATAAATTCCCCCGGATGCGGGTGGTAGCTTGCCACATGGGAACGGGCCACATGACCTGCATGTGCCGCCCCGTGGAAGCATTTAAGGATAGGGGACTGTCGTCAAAAGGATGATCCGGCTAAGGTCGAAGCTTGGGCGTTCAATGCTGAGTGCTGCGAATTTATGGCGAGGCAGGGTGCAGTTAAGGAGCGCATACACCGAGGGTATGCAACGAGTATTCATGGCTCAGCCAGGCAGAGGAGAGACCATTGTGAGGGTGAATTAGACAAGCTCCAGCTGCCGGGGCTCTCCAAAAATGTGCAGGCGCAGAAGAGAGTGGGTTTGCTGCTACTTCGACCTGCCCATCTAGTTCTCCGCGGCTCGAATCTGGGTTCTGATCTCTCTGAGGTTTCCACATTTGGGAGGAAGTGGTGGCAAGTTCCGGGGGGTGACTGTGAGCGAAACACATTACAGGATTTCAGAGAATTTGGGAGAGGGTTCATGGCAAGACTGCGGGAGCGCCAACCCTGCCGAAGAGGCTCTGGTAGAGGCTCTAGGAGAGGCTCATCGTCGCACCCTCCGGCAGCAAATGAGCATCACCATTGTTGTTGTTGTTATTGCTACAGGAGAGCAAGAGCTCAGCCCCTCCAAATTGGGCAATTCACGAAGGTGGGAAGCTCCAGTGAGGGAGAGCCGGCCCTTCCAGCATTTGGATCGGTTGTATTCACCCTGGGCAGCTCCAGGAGCAACGAGGGTATCAATGCACACATCTCCGTCCTCTTCACCACAGCTTCTGAGGGAGATGACAGTGGAACGCCTCCTGGAGTGGGAGAGCCACCCACAGGTAGCATTAGTATGGAATGCCCTGCTCAGCAACCGCCAATTACGCTTGGTAAGGAGATTATGGATGCCCCCATCCAACCTCCGGAGTAGAGGACTCAAGATACAACAGCGGCTAGGTGGGCTGCCATGTGGGAGGGAGTCCCTGAGGGAATGGGCTGGCGCACCATTGAGGAAGAAACAAGCCCTGAGGACGGAGATCTCGGCGATGCTGGTATTGAAGACAAAGGTCCCGGTGGCGAAGGTCTTAGTGGCAACAGTCTCGGCGGCGAAGGTCAGGGTGGCGAAGGTCTCGGTGGCGATGGGCTCGGTGACAAACGTCATGGCAATGACTGAACCCTGGCGCACGCTCCAGCTCCCACCCTTTTTCTTTCTGCTCGAGTCTACGACTAAGGTCAATGTGTTTGCTCACCTGTATTTTTCCTTCTGGTCTTATCTCGGTCACTCTGTCTGTCCAGCATATTTAGTTTCTGTTTGTCCTGTGTATGGTGACTCACAGTCGAATTTTGAAAGGTGCCCCTGCGTGGGCTGTCAAGTTATGTAGAATGTCGAGTAGAATAGGCCTTGGCCTCTGCCTCTTTTTGAGGGATTTAGAAAATTTTGTCGGTGCTGCCCCTGCGAGGGAGCTTCTGTGTCAAACTCAGGATACCCAATGTGCCAATGCGGGCCATGGAAGTCATGTTCTACTGCTTGTAATTTTTCCTGTAAATACTTTATAATAGAAAAGCTAGTTTTACCGAGAAAAAAAAAAAAAAAAAAGGTATATAAATTCTAATAAGAATGAAATGAATGAGCTTAGATGATATTTAATATATTAAATGTCACAAAACTACCAATTTAATGACCGTTAATCACACTAACATAGATATGGAACCATATGTTTTCTACTTGTAAGTCACTTGATAATATGCCCTTTCATTCCATAAGAATTTGGGAGGGTCATGGGCTCAAATCCACTCATTTTTCCCTTGGTGAATACACATTTCCATTGTTATAGGTGGTTTGAGACATTGTATAGTGTCATGTGATGATTTCCAAGTTGGGTGAGAGGTACAAAACTAGTGAGCCTCCCAAATGGCATATAATAGTTATCTTTAACCCTACAAAGGTGTATATTAAAATTATTGTGGAGATCTATTCTGTGATGGATTAAATAGGTGCTACCATGACACAAGAGTAAATATTGTTTACAATTTTGGTCAATTGTACTCATTTTTAACTAAAACACACTTACACTTCAAGTACATTACAAAGGTAACAGCAAAATGCTAACTTGAATCTACACCATAAGACATGAATCACAATCCATATCATTAATAATATATCAAAATATATACATAATGATAACCTCAATGGGCATAGGGTGAACATGTGCATAAGTGCTCCATAAATCCTTCAAAAAATCAATGTGTCTCTCACTAAGTTTAGGCCTTTATTCATATGTATTTTATATATCCTCATCAAGGATAATCTCTCAACTCCTTATATACACAAATAAAAGAAGCATAAGTCTTTGGGATCTATGCTTTCAATAAACATTACATAACATTTGTAAGTATAGGGCAAAGATTCACACTCACATGCTCCACAAATATCTCCAAGAATGAATACACAATGTGAATAAATCTCTCTCTCTCTCTCTCTCTCTCTCTCTCTCTCTCTCTTATATAATATATATATAATAATAATTATAGTATAAATATATATATATATAAACAACCCATCCATTGAAGAGGACAATAGTGATAAATAATCATTTTACTAACTCTATACTAATTACAATGAAAATAACCTTCATGTATAAAGTGTGCACAACAAGCATGTACCCTTATGTGTGAATAGGAATGTGGCATTAAAGTGGGGGATGAATATTTAAGATGATGAATAGCATATTGGTGGATGGACATATAAAACAATGGAATGATGAAGAAGGAATATGATTATATGAAGGAATTTTATTGGGGAATTTGTAATAGACACTGTGACAACTCTAATGCATAATGGAATAAGAAAGAAATCTCTAAAAATAGCATGAATATTCAAAAGTCTATAATGTACCTATTTTAATGCACCATCTTTAGTGTGTATGTTTTGAATGAGCACTAGATACAATGTTATAAACTTCAACATTAATGGAAGCATGTTCTTATGAATAGATGCATTGTAGCTAAACCATGTCAATATACCAGGAGTGTGTAGCAGATGCCCTACTAATGTAGTGCACTAATGATTTCTAATAACCCTATCTATAATGTGCTTAATCATCTCTACACACTATTGAATTCAATAAATTATATATATAAAAGAAGAAAGAAGAAGAAGCGAACATAATAAAGTTCCCAAAAATTATTGTGTATGCATTGATCACTTTCATTACATTGCAATGCTCTCCATTTATGTAATAGCAAATCTTAAAATAAATAAATAAAAAAATTATATTCATTTTATACATTATTTTATCTATATATTTCAAATTTTAGTAATGTGAAACTTCTACTTTAAAAGATATACAAATATATTACACATCTTGGTCACTTTAACTACTATAAACTTCATTACATTATCACATAAACAACCAAAAAATTTGAGTGGATTCATTTTGCATTGCTCATCATATTTTTATAAACCATTTTTTTTAATTAGATATTATTTTTATTAAATAATCTTATAAAAACAACTCATATGTGACCATGCTTAATATTCACTCCATATTACTTTGGTTTTAGATATTATTTAAGAAAATACATTATCTTTATAGTAACTATATTTCTTTTATATGAAACATGTAATTATATATTTCAATAATTTATAGATTTATTACATTAACATTTTCACTTATAATTTTTTGTTTTAAAGATGAAACACATAGCACAATTGCTTTGGTTTTAGATATTATTTGAGAAGATACATTATCTTTATAGTAACTATATTCCTTTTATATGAAACATGTGATTATATATTTCAATAATTTATAGATTTATTACATTAACATTTTCACTTACATTTTTTGTTTTAAAGATGAAAGACATAGCACAAGTGTGTTTTAATAATTAATTTAACCTCAATGATGTTAATACTTTTGGAAAAGGTTAATAAAATCGAATAATTTTGTTCTCTAATTTAAATAAATGCATTTATCTCATATAAATATAATTAGACACTTTAATAAAATAATGAAATATGGTATGACTCATTGTAAATAGCGATTTCTTGTCCAATGTTACTCTCATATCCATGTTGACAATAGAACAGCCATTTTCCATAATAAAAAAACGTCCATTAACTTTCTTCCTAATAGTTGGTGTTCATTTTACGGAAGCATATAATGTGAAAGTATTTTACTTTAAGAAAATTTATAATTGATGGTCATTTGGCTAGTTTGAATAGTAGTAATCTTTTTATTGCTTTTTTTTAATAGTAGTAATCTTTTTATTGTTTTTAGTGATGGATGATTAAAATAAAATTTTATTTTCCTTAATAATGCACACAATATATGGAAGGTTTCTTTGATGAACACTTGGTTCATTTGAATATTTATATGTTGTCTCGGATCAACACATGATTGCAATTTTATTCAAAGTAGTTTTCAAATTGTAATAAGTGGCGGACTTTTCATTACTACAATAAAAAAATAATAATATAGACAACTCTATTAAATTTAATAAAAAAAAGTATATTTAAAATACAATGAGAAAAATGTATATTTAATATGTTGTGTTATCTTAAATGAAATGGTTGTATTAATTTGGTTTGAAGATTAAGTTGTTAAGTAATTTTAAGATGAAGAAATAAAGCAGTTTTACTCAAAACAGTTTCAAAATTGTAATTTAGTTTTTTAAATTGTTATTTGTTTAAGAATAATAAATATAATAATATGATTTTTTATTAAAATATGAATGAAAAAAATATAGTTTGTAAGTATATTTTTATTGTTATTAGTATAGTTTTATTTTAAATTTTAGATCTACTAAGTATCAAGAGGGATCAAATCTTTTAAGATGTAAATTTCTCTTTGAGTGTAAAATTTGGGGAAATGTTTGCACCTTGAGAGATTTGATCTCTCTTGGCTCTTAATAGATTAAGAATTAAGATGAATCTATGTTGGTTTAATAATATTATTTATATTATATAAATTTCACACCACTTAATACCAAGCATATATCCATCTTAACTCTAGATCTACCAAGCACCTAAAGGGGTCAAATATCTCAAGATGCAAACTTCTTTTTGAGTGAAAAACTTGAGGAAAACTTTGCACCTTAAGAGATTTTGTCAAGCCAAGAGGGTAACTTTGAGTGGAATTGTTTATTGCATTTCCCATATCATGAATTTATACATGAGTGGAGAGACTCTTGGGATTCCAATTCCAAGGTCCCTTGGTTTGCTCAAATGCCTAACTGACAATATTTACAATAATCCTTTCAAACTAGGTTTCAATTCCCCCCCCCCCCCCTCCCCCCCCTTAATATGAAGGGATGTTGGTGAGTCCACCAAGCCTCATTTTGAAATCTTCGAACTTTTATCTTTCAAGCGTTTTGGTGAAGATGTCTACAATCTGCTCATTTTTTGAATAATGGTGTAAGTAGATTGTCTTGGCCTCAACACGATGTCGAATCAGATGATATTTTGTATTTATGTGCTTAGTTCAATCATGGAACTTTGGGTTCTTGGCCAAATTTATTTCCAAATATTTATGAATAAAAGAAGAGTTGAATGCGCTTATTTCTCCTGCAAAATCCTCTAGAATCTTCTTGAGCCATACAATTTCCTTTGGTGATTAAGTTGCTACCACATATTTTGCCTTATTTGTGGAATCTGTTAGAACAGATTGTTTGCGTGAGCTCCAGGAGACAGCTCCTGATCCAAAACTCATAACGTAACCTGAAGTAGATACCCAAGTTTATTTATCTCCATGAAATTCTGAATCAGAGTATCCAATCAAATTAAAGTTGCCCACCTATGTATACTTATGTCCAAAGTCTTTAGTTTCCTTCAAGTACTTTAGAACTCTTTTTGCAACAAACCAATGACCCTCACAAATCTTTTGCATAAACTTGGAGAGGATTCCAATAGCAAATAAAATGTCTGGTCTAGTAGTAGTCAAGTAGTTGAGACTTCCTATGAGTTGTTTATACATCATTTCATCCTCAGATTATTTGCCTTCAGTGGATGTGAGCTTTAAGTTTTGTTCCATTGGAGTAGTCAAAGGATTACACTGAGCCATGCCAAACATGTTCAGTAGATCTCCAGTGTACTTCTTTTGAGAGAGGAATATAAAATTTGGATGTTGAGTTACTTCAATACCAAGATAGCAGTGAACATAGCCCAAATTTGTCATTTTAAAACCTTTCCTCAATTCATTCTTTATGGATGCAATGTAGCTCTCATTGTTCCTTGTCATCAAAAGATCATCTACATACACCACAAGATATACAATTTTTTTGCCAAAGTTCTTGACAAATAAAGTTGCATCATCAAGATCATAATGTTTGAATTTGAGTTTCAGAAGATTCTTAGTTAACTTCTTGTACTAGGCTCACGGTGCTTTCTTGAGGCCATACAAGGACTTTACAATGTTGTATACTTTTTGTTCCTCGCCCTTCATAAAAAATCCTTCTGGTTGGGACATAGATACATTCTCTTTCCAATCTCCATTCACGAAAGAAATTTTTACATCCATTTCATGGACTTTCCAAACGTTTTGAGTTGTCAAGGCAAAGGGTGTCTGGATGGCATCCTATTTTGTAATGGGGGAAAAAGTCTCCTCATAGTGGACCCCTTCTTTTGTGCAAAACCTTTTTCCACAAGCCTGGATTTATGCTTATTAAGTGAGCCATCTACTTTATACTTGTTCTAAAGACCCACTTGTAGCCAATTGGTTTGGTTCCCAATGGAGTATCAACCAGCTTCTAGGTGCCATTCTTTATCAAGGAATCATATTATTTCTACATTGCTTATTTCCATTCATCATGAGAAGAAGCTTCTTTGAAGGAAGTTGGTTCGAAATTTGTAGACAAATTCAATTCACAATCATAAGAAAAATCCATATCAACAGGTGAATCAGAATCTTCTACATCACCTCCATTATGTTTGTTTGAGCTTCTTGTTCCTGTCTTTCCAACCTCATCAAGATGAACACGTTCAAGTGTCATTTTCATCCATTTTGGAGGACCTTTCTAAGATGACCTAAGCTGCTCAGTTGACTAAGATGGGGCTAAATCAAGATTTAGACTCCCAATTCTGTCAATCACATCACTCAAAGTGTCATCAGTGTTTAGAACTTCATGCGGGGGGAGAGTGCTTCAGAAGAAAATTCCACAGATTGATCCAGTATAGGAATCCCCCCTTCAATATGTGGAATCTCATTATCAAATTCTTGAAAATACTTTGCATGTTCGAATCTATCAAGTGATCAAGTTTTCTCTCAACAACCTTGTCAGTCTTAGAAAATTCAAGAAAGATCACATCTGTAGATATTATAAACTTCTTATTCACTTCATCATAGAGATGATATGCTTTAGGGTTATTTGAATACCCCAATAACATACATTTGTGACTCCTTGCACCAAGTTTATTTTTGTGTTCCTTGGGTATCAAGCATAATAGGTGGAACAAAAAACGCTGAGATGCCTCACTGAAGGAATGTGACCATACCTTGTTTTTTATAGTAATAGATGGACACATATTCTTTATATACACAGCACATAGAACTGCATCAACCCAAAAGATCAGTTTAACATTCTTGAAAAACATCATGGAACATACCATATTTAAGATTTGCATGTTCATTTTTTCAGCTACTAGGTTTTGTTGTGATTATAGGGCGCGGTTGTTTGATGATTGATCCCATGTTGGCGTAGATATTTTCATATTCATTTGAAGTGTATTCTTTTCCATTATTAATGTGAATAAATCCAATATGAGATTATGCATCATTTTCAATCCATGCATGAAATTTCTTGAATTTTTCAAAAGCTTTAGATTTGTTCTTCAATAAATAAACCCCAACACATTATGGTCTAGTCATCAATAAATGTCATCATATATTTACTACCATTTGTAGAAGGAATAGGCATCGGTCCACATAAATCAGAATAAATGAGTTCAATTTATCTATATGCTCTGGAATGAGAATCATGAAAAGACTGTTTGTTGTGATTTCCTAAGATACAAGCATCACATTGCTTAAGTTTCCTAGGAATCGTAGGCAATCCAGTAAAACCAGTTTTCTTGAACAAACAAATATTTTCATAGTTCAAGTGTCTAAATCTATCATTCCATAAAATAATTGATGGAAATGTACCTTCATCATCGTGATAATTGTAAGAGAAGTTATGTGCTAGAGCAGAGGTTCCTTGCAAATTTATAAGTCCTTCTTCTTCTATCCCCATCATGACAAGTGAGTGATCTGATGATTTTCTGACCTCAACATTTCCAACAAATATAGGAGTGGAGTGTCCTTTCTGGTGGATGTGGACCAAAGATAGCATTTTTCTCCTCAGCTCTGGGAGGTAGAGAACATCATGTAGAAGAAATTATGGAAGACGAGGCATTTTTGAGCTTGATGGTGCTAAGCAATGATGGCTTGAGTTTTGACTTCCTTCTCCATCAGCATTATTAGTGAATCCTTCAAACAAATCTCTTGTTAAGGTCATGTGGCCAGTTTTTTCCTGAATCAAGCAACCAATCATCTTTCCATGAAGAAAGTGAAGCATTGAATAAGTCTTCAGTTACTCCAATGTTGCAATCTGCCACAACATAATGAGCGGACTTGGGTGCTTTATCTTTGCCTTTGTCAGTTGTTTTACCTTTCCCTGCATTTATTTCCTGCTCAACTCGATCCCAAGGAAACTTATGTTGAAAATAGCAACAAGAAATGCTATAAATAGCATTGCTATAGATAGCATTTCAGGATATATTCCAATTTTAATTTGTCCTTGAATTAAAATTGAGAATTAAAATTTGACTTTAGTCTCATCATCTATTTGAAAAATAATTAATTAATTCATCTTTAGTTAATTAGTTGGAGAAATTCAAACATGAAGTCTTTGTGAAGACATGCAATAGTTATCCCTTTGATTGAGGAAGTTATCCCTTAATTAGCGAGATAGGGATGAGTTGTATTTGAGTTGTAATTAGTTAGCTCTCTAATCTTTAAGATCAAAAGAAAACTTGATTTCTCATGAAGTGAATACTTCTTAAAATTGTAGATCATTTTCATACTTTTTATAAATAGGATACAATAAGAAATTCGGTTTTAGGTTTATTAATTACATATATTACATTATTCATTAGATTTAGAAAATCATTTTTTATGGTGGTTAATGAACAGTGGTCACTAGATTTATGGGAAAATCTGGGTAGATAACCCCAAATGGAATTAAATCCCCAAATGGAATTAAATCTTGTCAGCCAAACTAGTAGGGCATAACCCCAAGGGCATCAAGGAGAATTGACCCTGTGACCTCTAATTAGCGAGGTACTTAGCAATGGGAACTTGAACACTTGAGCTAACCCTTAGGGCTAGATTTAGAACATCGTAATAGTTATATATAGTTATATATATGTATAGTATATATATATATATATAATATATATATTATATAACTATATATATATAAATATAATAATATATATATATACCTGAGCTTCATAGTTTGAAAGATCACAAAAGTTAATATTCATTTTCACCTCCATTAACTTAAATATTAAAATGTTTTCTTAATATGAAAAATAAAACGATAGTATAATTTAGTATTAAATTAAATACTTAATCATAACGATTAATATGAATATATGAATGTATTTTATTTGCTAGTTGAGTTTCTCTTCGATGGCTGGGTGAAATAGTTATCTTTCCCACCTAAGTTCAAGTCTCATAAGTTGTCATGTTTATGCTTTCGATAGATGGCTAGAGCTACATATCAATTGGCATGGTACTAACAAATTCACCCTAGCATTCTTGATAAATATAATTGTGGGATGGAATAATACTAACAATCTCACTCTATCCCTCTTGATAAATATACCTAAATATACTTGTGAACTCTAGATACTCTAGATAAATATGCATGTGGGGTTTCTTAGTACTAGCAACCTCACTCTAGCACTCTTGAAAAATATACCTAAATATACCTATGTCATAGTTGTGGGTTGACATGGTATCTACTACTCTTGATAAATATAACAACACCCTCAATCTATAACTCATGATAAATATACCTAAATATACCTTTGAACTTGTAGCAACCTCACTCTAGCACTCATGATAAATATACCTAAATATACTTTTGGGCTTGTAGCAACCTCGTTCTAGCAGTCATGATAAATATACCTAAATATACCTTTAGGCTTGTAGCAACCTTACTCTAGCACTACCTTTAGATAGGCCTGGTATCTAGCACTCTTGATAAATATACATGTGGGTTGACCTAGTATCTAGCACTCTTGATAAATATACCTTTGGGTTAATCTGGTAACAAAAACCTTAGTGTAACACTTAAAGTGATAGGGGATAGTTTAATAATTTTATTTTAAAACTTAAGAGATCTTAAAGTTCAGAGTATTTTAAAAAATAACTAAATA
>APFE030233480.1:32985-52226 GCA_000404065.3 Pinus taeda
GGAAATATCTGTGTATATGTGTTTTATGTGTTATGCTCTCGCATTTTTATTTTTCTTGTGATTTAGAATTCGTATGCAGGTAATTTATGTATGGGGTTAAAACCTACAATTCCAGATCAGTCGATGACTAGACGTGATAATGTAACACACCACCAAAACTAGTATTTGCCATAAGTGCGAATTCTTTAAACAAATAATTGAGAATCATATATTTAATTAGAAATCAGTGTACCATTAATTGAAATATCTGATATGATTGAATTATTAAATGATGTAAATGAAATGTTTAAAAACATACAACACTACCAATATAGGGTATAAACCTTAGGTTATCACCATTGATTTGAACATTAAAAAATTTAAAATCACACATCATACATATATAAAAGGATTAATATAAGAGTCGATATGGTATTTTATTTAATTTATCCTATTAGCATTAGAAACTCAATTAGGACTGCTACAGAATCTCTGATGACCCTTAAACTTAAACATTTTCTTGCTATTAGGAGCAATGATAAATTTAGTTATCATAACAATCAAATGAAAAAACCCTTGGCATCACTGATGACTGAAAGAATGGGCCATATAATGTTACATATATCATGCAAAAAAATGGAATTCGACATAGAGATCAAAATGATGAGTAGAGAAAAATATGCATAAATCAATTGAATACCAATCCAATCAATTCAAAAATTTACAAAATTAGTAAAAACTCTAGGAGGGCCCCTTTCTTTTGTCAAAATAAAAGGGAGTAGGTAGGCTTGCCAACATATATTTAAGTGGGGCGTGGAGCTTCCAAAGTATATTCCACCACCATTTCAATTCTCTGGTAAATTGGATTCAAAGAAATATGAATAGACTATCTTGGTGGTAAAATCTCTATTACTTGAGTTCTTCGATCAACATAACTTCCAAACTATATTCCACCACCATTCCATTTCTCCAGTAAATTGAGATTATCCAAAAGATGAGTAACCTAACTTTGTAGTAGAATCTCTATTACATGGGTTCTTTGACCAACATAGCTCATCCTCTATGTCTTCTCTTAGTTTGCTAGAATCTGAAGCTAGCAAGCCCATATATATTCCCATTTAGAAGGTTTCAGCCTTGTCAATTTCAAATTTGATAAATATTTCCATCAATATATACCATAATATTGGGGGAATTGAGCTTGGACATCAACAAATAAGTAATAGCTAGATTGATGGAGTAATTTGAGAAGAGGACATGTTATAAGACTAGCTCACAAAAAGATATAAAGGAAAGATCAACGCCTTAGAATTCAGCCTCTTCAAGGGGGCAACCTCCTTTACATTACACAAATGAATAATTATTGGTTGATACCAATGACAAGACCTCCTTTCTATATATAAGATTATAAGGGGTCATAATGTAATCAAAGTCGACATAACAGTAATAATGGAAGGGCACAACAATAACAATAGTGGGCTTCTATGGGGCACAATAATAACAATATGGGGACTACATGGGCACAACAATATAATAAGGGGGTTGTACTAATAACAATAAGGGGTTACACTAGTATTATAGGGACCTAGTAGGACATGATAAAAGATAATCATCACCTATACCAAGCCAAGGATCTTCCCCTAGATTCACTTTCTTGTTGTTCCCTATATGACAAATTGTATAGTTGTTGATCAAATGAAGAGATGAAACAAGATATTTCTAGTCAATGAATCCCTTATAATATTTCCTTGGCTTCCTAAACTAGTCGCCAATTGGTTCATTATGAAAATATTTTTGACTTTAATAATTGACCCCATAGAGAATGGTTATGGGCTGGCCTCCATATACTATGGGATGCCAAAGGCCCGTTGAAATGGAAAAAAAAATTAATACCCCACCCACCTAATTTTTAAGGAGATGTTGTCTTTTCCTACTTAAATAGGGGGATACCACCTGTTTGGTGAGAACCAACACATAAGAAATCAAAACTAATTTTCAGGATCATAGATATAATGCATTTCAAAATTTGAGCAATCGACATCCAATACATTGGGATGCTTTTGAGAATTTCTTTAAAAAGTGTTAACTTGGTAGAAAGTGTTATCATTGGGATTGTTAGAAATATGATCCCATTGACGTCAAAAGTAGTATCATGGAGATTGTTAGAAATTGATGTCAAAGGTAGATTGAAAAGCATGTCAAAGGTGTTAATAAAGGTGGCTAAGGTTCCTAATATTTGGAGAAATTTTTAGTATAGAAGATCTGCTCAATTTCTCATGTAAGTGGCATAGATGGATAGTTCTAGGAATTACCTTTCTAATGGTATATGGAAGTATGAAAAATATATCCAAGATCAAAAGATATGGCCAGTCAATTTTTGGAGGTCAAAAGGTCAAGGTTCAAGCTAAATTTGGTGTTAGTTTTGGCGATAGTTTGGAGTTTCACCAAACTTGCCAGTCAAAGGTGCAGGGTTCTAGGCATATTAGTTTTGCTACAAGCTAAATAGTGAACCCCCCCACCTGTGTTAAACGTCGAACACACACAAGGAATTACATTTTAATTATGGTCATCCTTTTGATCCAGGATCAATCAACCTGTGGTAGATATTGATGCACAATGGTGAAGGTGAAAGGGGTTTATCATCTGCCAATGAAAAATAGCAAAACTGCCCCCCACACCCCCCCGATTAGTGTTAGATCAATAAGGGGGAGTCCATGTTTTGATAGTAGTTGTCCAATCAACCAATTAACAAAATATTAACGACCCGGATCTGTCACCTACTCGAACATACATTATCCTAATAGTGGATAGGTAACACACCCATATTGATGACCTAGATGACTCATGGACCAAACAACATGATGTGGGATCAACAAGTGACATGTGTACAACTGTCACAACAACATATGCAACAACATAGTTAGCATGCTGACACAACACATGATGACGTCAGTAGAAGTTGTGGCACAAGTGATGTCAGCATGATATAAACATAAAAAATAATTCGAACAAATAAGGAGGTACACATTTGAGGAACTAGGTTGAGGTCACAACCCTTGGTTGTATTGGAAAAGGGGCCACCAGACAAACACTTCAGAAGTAGATGAAGAATTTGGTGGAACTCACTATAATGGGTAGTTCACCAAGTTTAACAATAGATTTAATTGCAACTATATGAAGCAGATAGGTTTGACGACATGTGTGGAAGTAATTCCATATTTAGTAGCTAACTAAAGTTACAAATGGAGATAAACCATCTATTAAAGCCTATAAATGCATGAACATTAAATAAATCGACATAAGACTTAGAGATTGAGATTATGACAATAATTCTGAGATTGAATACCATTAGTACGCATCAAGATTAGTTGAAAGAAGTGGAACACAAGTGAAATACAAGTCAAGATGAGGATTTATTGAGCCGAAGATAACCAAAGATAAATCCTAAAATTATCATCTCAAATTCTTTTTAAGCAAAAAATGAATAAGTAGAGAAAGGAGTTGCTATTATTATTGTTGTTGAACTATCAATTAGAGATAAAATATCGAAGACGGAAATTGTTGAAGGTGTATTATAATTCTTTTATGAGCAAAGCTTGAGAAAAATTAAATATGCAAGATAATGCATACATGTATTGATGTGTGTATCATAAAGGTGAATTAGAATTGGTGTCTAAGGGGTGTGGAAAAATGCAGAGAATGCATTGGTGATATTGGTGATTGAAATATGTGGCTGAGGTGTGTTAGAGAGAGAGGGGGAATCATGCTTGAAGAAATAAAGTATTGTTTATTTGGGTTTGAAATACGGTATGAAATATGGATCAACATGGCCAACAAGTTGGATCTTGCAGTCTAGGGTTGGTAGCTCCTTTAAGTAGAAACTAATAAATCAGGGGTGGAATTTCCTTTCAGTAGCAGTTGATCAATCAAGGGTGGTAGCTACTTTCAATGGTAGCTGATAAATTAGGGGTGGTAGATGATAAATCACGAAGTGGTAGGTTCCTTCGGGTGGCAACCCAAGAAACATGCAAGTAGGAGTTTGCAGGAAGATTGATGTAATACAAGTTGTAACTTATAAATTGCATCATTAATTTGGTGGTTTCTCCATTATATTGTTGTGTACTGATTTATGAATAGGTGTGCTTCTTCTTACTGGTTCAAGAATTATTTACTTTGAGCAATTTTTTTTTTAAATTGTAATAGTTGTATAATTTGGTCACAATACTAATTCAAGCCCCCTCTTAGCATTGTCCTGGTTTCTAACATAACCTTCCTCCTCTAGTCAGAAGTCTATTGACTTAGAGTGAGACACGAGCTTCGATTTGTTGTACAACCATAAATAATCAACAAATCTATAGTTTTTTGGCTTAAGATTGAAACCCAAGTACTTAAAACTTTCATCTAGAGGGTTATATAGGAAAATTGATAAAATATTGACCTAAAAACATATAGTATTTGATAAAGCATAAGAAATGAAACAAGATGTTAATTTTCACTACCATCCTTATAACTTTACAAAACAAATCAAGAATGGATTTCAAAGCGGAGAGGTCCCCCTAAGAGACAAAGGAAAACTAAAGCTATTATTGACAAAGAGTAAATGTTAAAGACATTATTGATCCACTGCCTTAATTCCAAGCCTATAGACTTTGCATCAAAGAACAACTTATTGAGTGCTACTACAACTAATAGAAAAAGGAAAGGGAGGAGAGGATAGCATTGTCACATCCCATGAGAAGTGTTAAGAAATTAAGAGAATTAGGAGGGGACTCTATTAATAAGCACCATGTAGGAAACGCATTGGATACATCCCATAATCCAATTGAGAAAATGGAAGCCCATTCCTAATTTAAGGATGACAAGACAAAGGAATCTCTAGCTCACATGATCATATGTCTTGGAAAGATTGTGCTTGAGAGTGATTGGTGGGATGTTAGAAAACTTCTTTCAGTGTATGGCCTCTTAAACTAGGGAAACCACATAATTTATTTGTCTTCCATGGAGAAAAACATTTTTTTCTTCAAAATCGGGTCACTCACGATAAGCTTTAGGCTGCGGGAAATAACCTTGAAGATGATCTTATATATGACATTATGGCAAGACATTGACTAGAAGTTGTCAAAAGTACTCCATCATTCTTTTTGTGGATTGTAGTGAGGAAAGTCGAATTGAACATTCCCAACACCTTTTTGGATTTATTGTATTCATTCACTACTTTTAGGAGGTTCTCTTAAGAAGATCATAAAACTCCATGAAAAATTCAACTAAAAGGCCATCCAAGCTTGGACTTTCCTTTATGCAGAGCATGGATTGTAACCATAACCTCATCTTCCATTATTTCATTTTCCAAGACTCTATTCATTTCCTCAGTGAAAATTTGAAGGACTTTGGATATCACCTTCAGGATTTCCTTAATGTGGAAGCTAACAAGTTCTTTAAATTGGGATTCAAAATGGGATATATGTTGGAGAACCTTTTCCTTGAAAGTGAATTCCAAACTGTTCAATTTCTTTATTTCCCAAATTGAATACAAAATTTTTCTATAAGATTCACATTAATGTTTTCTTTTTTGTTATTACCTCCTTCCTAGATGCATATGGCTCTATTTTGAGCCTATAGGCAATTTCCTATCTTTCTTGTAGATATTTTCAAGACGACTCCAACCCTAGAAAATGTACTAAATTAGATGCTAAAAAATTACCCAAAGAATTCCTTTGATAAAGATTTATGATCCCCCATTCTACTTATTTTATCAAACATTGTGATTTTTCCTTATAAGTCATAAACCATTTCTTTGTAGCCTCCTTGATCCTAGATATATTCTCTACAAATCAGGGCATTTGAGATATTGAAGGAGAGAAAACGAAATGTTTGCATTATTCTTCCACTAGCTTTTTACAATCATCTTCCTCGAATCAACTATGGTTGTACCTTAAATGGAAAGGCTATTTTTCTTTCACCAATACCATCATAAAGAGGTTTAGAAGATGGTTTGATGAACCTTTTAAATATACCCAAGACTTAGTGATGAAAGAATTGTTCATTAGAAAAGTGGATATGAAGAAGCGATTTAGTCTTTTAAATACAACATCTTCGTGGACATGAAAATTTCTCTAGATAGGAGATAATTTAACTAGCTTTCCATCCACAAGGCCATGCTTCTCAATAAAAGTTGAGAGGAAACCACTGAATTGGTCTTGTATCAGATTCCCCCATACCATCCTCAATGGTTTAGTGAAATTTAGGTTTCTACCAATGCGAATACGTGGAACATTCAATACATTGGACCCCTATAGGATTTCCTAAAAATAGAGTTTGTTTATGTATGGACCATAAATATTAATAATCATTAACACAATACCAAACTCCTTAGCTTCCACTAATGAACTGAGATGGTAGAATTAAGAGAAGATGTTGAAAGTGCCTTAAAGACAAGACTCCAACTAGTGAGTAGACAATTAGAAATGCCCATTGCATCCATCAAAGAAAAAGCCTAAAATTTAAGCCAAGGTCCCAAACCAACTTTTTCTCAAGAACCTTCCAGCATTAGGGCTATGGGATTTTATCAACCTTAAGAGGGAAATCTAATTATAAAACCCCCTACCCCTCTTGCATTAAAGGATAGAACCATCATGAGGATGACTTTTTTAGGGAATTCCCTTCTCTAAGGGCCCTATTAATGGCCACTATTTAGATTTCTTGATGTCTAAAACTACTTAATGTTATGCCTTCAGGAGGTGGGACTTATGACTAACCAGATTGGATTGAATTGGGTTGAGAGCTTTAAGATCCCTTGAGAGGAGGAACAGTTATTTAGCCTTGTTCATGGGTGAAGGGTGTAACCCTTCCTAGGTGAGGCCTTAGAGGGAGGAACCAAGGATGATGTATTAAGACCTTTAAATGTGGATAAGCCCATTAAGTCCAAGGGCTCAACATGAGGACTAGTAGGATTTAGGGGAGGAGAGGGAGAGAGGGAATGGAGAAGGAGATCACCATAATGTATGGATGGAGCATGAGAGGTGAAGGGAAATCACCTCTTTAGTTAGGGAATATTCCAAAAAAGAAAAGGAACCTTTTACACCAAAACCAGATGAAGGAATCATAAGAAAATAAAGAACATGAGCTTGATCCTTGCCAATTTCACCTTGAGGTTGGGTCGAATCCCTGCTTGAACTTGCATACTGAGTGAGAGCGGAGGCCTCTTATAGAACTTTATATTTTCCTTTCGATTGAGAACCAACTTCCAATGCCTTGACCTTTCCCACATTCTTTGATTTTTTACCAAAACCCTTTTCCTGACTGAGGTTGGGGGAAATAATTTTTAATATTACAGTTAGATATGACTGATTTCATGGCATACCTAACACTAGAAAGGAAGCTTCCAATAGTTAATTTTTTTAGTCCAAGATGATGATCCAAACACTAGTTCAGTTTCTCCTAAGGGCCTTTCACTTAAATCTACCTCCACTTGTATCCACACACACTTGTGGTCTGACTTAATAGCCTAGTTGGGTTCCAACTAGCGAAAACAACCAATCTTATTTCTAAAGGCATTGAGGATCTCCACGAATCATTAAAAGAGAGGAAGACTAGGTAGGATAGTTCAAACCTCTAAATAAACACTGGCTCATTAGGCTCAAAATCCACTAAACAATTTTAGAGCAGTCTCGACGAGCTGTAGTTCCATGAAGACCTCTTAATCTTGCTACATTTGTCGTTCAAAGTAAAAATGAAATAGAACCAACCCTTGACCGAAATGTGAAACTTTGGAACATATCCTAGTAGTGACTTCTATGATTTTTCCATCCATTATGATAAAGAATTCTCCCTCACCACCATTCCACAAAAGCGATCAACTAGGGTTTTACCGACAAAGTGTGGAATCACCTCCAAATTTGTATCCTTAGTGACCACGATAGAGACTTTTGCAAACCTTGCCTTGATGTGCCTTTTTTTCTTTGTTTGTGCTAGGATATTGAACTTCAATTTCGTGCCAGGGCTAAGCTTTAGAGAAGAAGGGATTTTAGAGGCTAAATTATGGCAACATTATTGTGATTGGGAGAAGTATCAAGGGAAGGAAAAGTAATTTTTATTAACTCGCGTTTAAATTTTGGTATTGGATCACATGGCTTCGCTTCCTAGGCTACATCCACTTGCAATGATCCTTGTCATTGATCTAGTGAATGATCCTCCGTTGTTAGCTAGTTATCTGGACAACTAGGGTGAAGAAGAGACAACCAAAGGAAAGGATAATTTGTTCATGATGGAAAAGGGGATAGAGGAAATGTAATTGAACCCCTAGAACCTTTACCTTATGCGTCAAATACTTGAAGGGAAGTTCATATGCTAAGCCCTACAAACACAATAAAATCTTGTGAAAACCCTAAAATTAGTGCACACTTCATAGCCAATGTTGAGAAATTAGTTATCAAACTTATGCGATATTTATTTTATTTATCTAATTAAACTAATTGATAAATAAAAAGAGTAATTAAATTAATAGATAGACAACTAATTCTAATTTCTTATGCATAACTTTAAAAATAAAATAAAATAAATCAATAAATAGAAAAGTAATTACATTTATTTTTTGTAAGCTTGACATGACTACATCTTCAACATGTCCAATATATCAAGGAAATTGAACCGGTGACTTCACATCAAGAAGTATGTTAACAGAGCACTGATCACCATCTATCCAAGGCCCCATGGAGAGAAAGCTAATTATATTTATTTAGTTAAATTAGTTGGTAAATAAAAAGATGTTTCCAATATTTTGTTCAAAACAATGAAATAAGACACTTAAATTAATAAATAAGCCACTAATTATCTTTATTTAATGACTCGTAACTCTAAAAATATGAGAAGGTTAGTTAATGAATAGAAAAATAATTATATTTATTAAAATAACTTAATTGATAAATAAAATATTGTTTCTTAGATTCATTCCAAAACAATAAAATAAATAGATAGACAACCTTATCTAATTGAAAGAAAAGTAATTATATTTATTTAATTAAAATAATTTGATAAATATAAAGTTGCTCCTTAGATTCCTTCCAAAACAAGAAAATAACTTGATTAATGTAATGGGGAGACAACCATACCTAAATTCATTAAATTAATAGATAGACAACAATACCTAAATTCATTAAATTAATGGATATACAACAATACCTAGTTGATAGAAAATTAATTATATCTATTATAATTAAATTAATTGATAAATAAAAGATGTTTCCTAGATTCCCTCCCAAACAATAAATTTAATCTATAGCTAACTAATTCTATACAACTAATTAATTAATAGATAAATAAAAAGATATATTAATTAATACAGGAATAAAAAGTTGTTTCTGGAATGTCCTCTCAAATTAATATAAAATTAACTAATTAAATACAATTAATTATACATCAATTAAACTAATTGGCATACAATTACTTCTAAATCAATTACAATAATCAAACAACTAATTCTACACATTTAATAAATCATACTTTCTAATAGATAATAATACATCAATATTTTTTAAACAATAAAAGGTAATTGTAACAATTAAAAAATTTAACACAGTTTTTATTTAAATTAAATAACATTTCAAAAAGCAATAAAAATAAAATTATTTAATGAATGGACAACTCTTTACATTTAAAAAGCAATACAATAAAATAATTTAATCAATGGGCAACTCTTTGCATTTATTATTATAAATTAAACCCATGGATAGATCACTCACTAAAGGTAAGATTTTGATCCAAATCCACCCATAATCCAAAATCTAAATTTTCATCCATTAAAAACCTGATTCACGATACACAAGTACTGAATTTTTTGAATGGTTGTTCCATAAACAATTAAGGAAAAAAAGAAAAAATAAAAGGCAATCTAGCAAGTGGATGTACAGATCTCAATGGCATAATAAAAAAAATTGTACTTAAAATATTGAGTGATCTCCATTTTCATTTTAATGGTGAAATGCGACACTGTTCATGTCCATTTGGGACGCATGTGATCGCATAATCTGTCGTGTCTGGTAATAAAATACGGTTATTCAATGGACGACGCAACGAACTAGTCAAGGTCGTCTCTCCCAGACGCAATTCACGGGTCAAGAATTCACTCATATCAACACTCGTTTCTCTCTTCGTTCCAATGCAGGTGGAAAAATACAGCTGGAAAACGTGAATTGTTTCTCTTCCTTCCGCACAATTTCTATGGTGGAAAACGTGAAAGTCTTACTGTCATTTTGATTTACGTTTCCACTTTACCGTCCCCGACACTGGGACGGCAGAATCCGACAGCTGGGGCCCTGTGTTGTACTGCAAGTGCTACCGTCTCCGTGGTTTTCGAAATTCATTACGTGCAATTCAATCAATTGAATTGGAATCAGCGGTAACCAGCCGCCTGCCGGGCGGAGGTGAGGGTGAAACACTAGCGCGTGCGACAAGGATAAAGACTACTCATACCTTCTGCTGCTTCTTGTAAATTACCAACTTCTTTCACTATTCAACAGTTGACTGAGATAAGGATGAAATTTACTCCCGTGTTTCCATGAGCTGCTTTCTCTATAAATTCCACTCTTTGTATGTGGGAGATCACAACAGAAATCTATAGCGAATAGATATCTGGAAGTTACTAACGCTGCTGTGTTGAGCGTATGATTTTCCTTTAGAAATCTGCTTCGTCTTTTGCAGACAAAGATTTAAGAGACAACACGGTCTCTACTCCTATACTTCTGGGCTCTCCAAAAGATCACCGAGGTCTCCCCAAAAGATCACCAGCCCTAGTTATCGGTGATACTATTCGGGATTTTGCTATGACGAGTACACTGCCGGAAGTTGAGATGAATTCTTCTCTGGAAGATCGAAACAAGAGAGCTCTGGAATTCATCGAGACCGTCACCACATATGCAGACGAAGTGCAGACTCAGGTGCTCTCCTCAATCTTGTCGAGAAATGCAGACACCGAATACTTGAGAAGATACGGTCTCAATGGACGAAGTGATAGAGTCACTTTCAAGAAGTGTGTGCCAGTAATCACTTATGATGATGTGAAGCCTGACATACGTCGTATTGCTAGCGGAGACACTTCCCCCATTCTTTCTGCTCATCCAATTTCCGAATTCCTCACAAGGTATTAGCCTATCTTCACTCTACTCTGTATTGATCGGGCAGAAAACCATTACTGTTACAATATAAAAACATCAAATCCTTCTTTTTAATTTGTAATATGACGTTAGGAGTAGCAGGTTGTTGCCTGTTTATTGTTTTATTATCCTGACAAATTATTTCATGTTTTTACCTATAGAGTGCAGATTTCGAAACTTGCAATAGCAAAGTCAATAATTTGTCTTTGCGGCTAACACTGATGAATTGTAAAATCCCTAAACTTAAATCGATTATGGATTCCAGAATATTCCATATGGGCGTGGTCAATTATTTGACCTCGCCCATGTAGGTAGGATCCCGGAGGGAATCCTCAATCAACATAAGGACGCATTTGTAAAATATTTTGGACACTGGTTTTGTATAGATTTTAGAATGTTTCGGATATATAATAGCAGTTGTTTTGTTTATCGCATATTTTAAAATATTTGGTAAATCAAATTTCCAACTACTTATTTGACAGAAGATTTCAGAATACTGAAGCTGCTCACCTATTACATCTATAAAATAATCTGAGATATGGATATATGCTCTAGTTTAAATAGATAAAATTAAAGTCAATTTCCAATTTTCAACTTTGAATATCCAGAATATGCTAAAATCTATATAAAAATGACCCATGTCTTTTATTAGTATCAATGGGTTGCGGAAACTTGGATCCTGACAAATTTGTGTGACAAATTTTGCACAGCTCGGGAACCTCTGCTGGTGAACGGAAGCTGATGCCTACCATCCAGGAAGAATTGGAGAGAAAAGCTCTTCTCTATAGTCTTCTCATGCCCGTCATGAATCAGTGAGTCTTTCTCTTTCTTAAATATGCCCAATCTTCATATTCAAATTTGTTGGAGGTTTTTTTATTGTTGAATTTAAATTGGGACATTTTAGGAATATTTTAAAATTCAATGAACTATAACCAAGTCAATTTGATGAAATATTCTTACCATCCTTTACACATTTATAATATTCCTCCGGTTGAGTGTTAGACTGAATATCTTTAATTGTTGGAGATGCAGATACATGGAAGGACTTGACAAGGGAAAGGGAATGTATTTCTTCTTCATAAAATCGGAGGCAAAGACCTCAGGAGGGTTGCTCGCACGTCCCGTGCTGACGAGCTATTACAAGAGTAACCACTTCAAGGAGAGGCCTTACGATCCCTACAATGTTTACACCAGTCCTAACCAGGCTGTCCTCTGTCACGATTCCTACCAGAGCATGTACTCTCAACTGCTATGTGGCCTCCTTCAAAATAACGAGGTCCTAAGGATGGGAGCCGTCTTTGCTTCTGGATTCATCAGAGCTATACGCTTCCTCGAAGAGCACTGGAAACAATTTTGCCTCGACATAAAAACCGGCATTCTCAACACAAAGGTGACCGATCCATCAGTGAGAGAGGCTGTCGGGGAGCTTCTGCACCCGAACCCAGAGTTAGCTGATTTTATTGAAAGGCAATGTTCAACAGAATCTTGGCAAGGAATTATAACTCGGCTGTGGCCGAACACCAGGTACATCGATGTGATTGTGACTGGTGCAATGGCTCAATATATTCCTACTTTGGATTACTACAGCGGCGGGCTACCCCTGGTATGCACCATGTACGCTTCTTCCGAATGCTACTTTGGACTTAATCTGAAACCTCTCTGCAAACCTTCGGAAGTGTCATACACTTTACTCCCAAACATGGCCTATTTCGAGTTCCTTCCCGTTCACCGGAAACGAGAAGCAGGTGGTGACACGCTCGATTCGCCAAAGACCCTCGACGAGAAAGAGCGAGAGGAGCTGGTTGAACTTGTAGACGTGAAGCTTGGGCAAGAATACGAGCTTGTGGTCACCACATATGCTGGTACTATATGCACGAGATTTTCAATTAGACGTTTCTGTGTATTATATTGGTGTGAATGTTGTATTAAAAGTACTGGTTTTATGCAGGTTTGAATCGTTACAGAGTCGGGGATGTGTTACGTGTGACTGGCTTCCACAACACTGCGCCTCAATTCCATTTTGTATGCAGACAGAATGTTGTGCTGAGTATAGACTCAGACAAAACGGACGAAGTAGAGCTTCACAGCGCGGTACAGAACTCTGTTAAGCATCTGCAGCAGTTTGACGCACAGTTGATCGAGTATACAAGCTATGCCGACACAGCTACAATACCTGGTCACTATGTGCTCTACTGGGAACTTCGCTTCAACAACAAAGCAGTTACAGTTCCTCCTTCGGTTTTTGAAGATTGCTGTCTGACTGTAGAAGAATCCCTGAATTCTGTGTATCGGCAAGGAAGAGCGTCGGATAAGTCTATCGGCCCCTTGGAAATTAGGGTAGTCGAGAAGGGAACGTTCGACGAATTGATGGATTACGCTATCAGTAGAGGGGCATCCATAAATCAATACAAAGCTCCCAGATGCGTTAAATTCACCCCCATTGTTGAGCTTCTCAACTCCAGGGTCATGCATTCCTACTTCAGTACGCAGCCGCCGCAATGGACTCCCGGATGCAGAGATTGGGCGTAACTCGGATGGAGAGATTTGCAATATCGGCCGCATTGGACTCCCGGATGCAGAGATTGGGCGTAACTCGGATTGAGAGATTGGCAATATCATGAGTTTATGTGATTAAACTAATATGTAATTACATAGGTGGAATATGGAGTGATGTTGGAATCGAATATGGAGTTTTCTTATTATTATTATATTGGCTTAAAATAAAGGAGTTGTCTATAATGGGATTTTTTGAGATTCCGGGGACTGAATCCGGTGGAAGAAATTGAGGTTAAATCTTGACTTGTTGCAGTTAAAATGGTTTTTAAACTGAATATTTACATTCAGCACCCTGAAAAACCCCTCGGACGCTTTGATTGTGTAGAAACTAGCTATCAAACTTGCGATTCCAATAAATTGCTGCCGGATTTTGACCAAAAAAACCTACCGAAAGGCTTTCAAAAAGTCGCATTATAGACAACTGCTAAAATAAATAGTTAAAATGTATATTGTTATTATATTGGGGTAAAATAAGTGCTTGAAATTTCATTTGTGTTTGAAATTTGGTTAGCCTTGGTTTATGCGTTGTTGGGTTAAAAATCAAGCCTCTAGGGAAAATTGGTCGTGGAAGATAGATCCCTAAATTTCTATGAAGGAACTTTGGGACACATGTTGTACGCTAAATGCACTAGAATGGGCACTACCAATCTCCTCACACCATTAATTAGTCGCGGAAGATAGATCCCCAAATTTCTATGAAGGAACTTTGGGACACATGTTGTACACTAAATGCACTACATTGGGCACTACCAATCTCCTCACACCGTTACAAACAACTTGTGATTCGGCATAGAAATGCATTGAACCGAATAAAGATTAGCTACCAAATAGGGGAACAAAGGCCCTTTCAATTTATAATAATGTAAATAACAATCTATTCACCATTGAAGACTACAATTCTTTGTAACTTTGCACTCATTAAATTTCTCAGAATCTTCCAATTCCAAGATATTTCTGTGTCCTGCAAATGTGTGGACAGATTTCGTGTAACTCTAGTTCCACCCATTAAAAGTCTTTGAGTCTTCTTTGCTACGTATTCCATGATATTACTAGGGCCCTTCCAATTCCTATACAAAGCAAGAAACCCATTGTGCATTTAAAAGGAAATTGCAGATCTTAGATTTGACACTATTGCAAAGAAAATACCATAGCAATAGCAGACCATGGAATCTGAATTACAAACTCCACAGTAAGCATGAGCTTTGGTAATCATTTTCCTTTTGCATGATCTAGTTGTTTTCGTCACATTTGAAATACACTAAAATCTTGAACATAAGCAAATTGAAATGAAAGCGTAGAAGCATGGGTATATTTGAGATCAGAGAGAGGGGTGAGGCCTTCTTTACACAAATCTAATGTAGATGAAAATTTATGAATGTTGGTTACAAATTACACAAATTACCATATTGCTTGTCTCACACAACATGAGCTCTAGCAAACAGATGGAAAACTCAATCAACACGTGCATGGACAATGTTTTGTTGTAACTTCCCACAAGTGGCCCAACACTGTTCTTCAATGCCACAACAAGCATCAATGGAGAATTGTCTCTTCCACCTTGACAATCACGAGAGCCTTCACGCTATTTTCTTTCTCTATATATGTGCTTGATGTTTGACTTTAAATTGATGTGGAGCTACAAACCTTTCACTGTTCTCCTCAGACCATATGGTCTAACATTTGCGCTAAAACAAATTCAATTCCACCATTTGGGCTAAAACGGATTTCGTGACTCTCTTGAGGCATGGATGAAACATATTTACGGGAGAAGCCCGCCAAAAAAAATTATACACAACTTCGTACAAACAAATTATACACACACTTGTACTTGTTCTTAGCCCTCCCATAGGGAGTCTGCGATGCCCCTACACTGATAGTACTCTTCCAACTGCACTATAGCAAGGTGCGGCACCACCGACCCTTTTCTTTTCACCAATACTCACAGTCATGGACTACGCCTAACATTCGTACTTAGTTCATTAAGTATTATGTTTTCTTTTATACATAGTTAAAACCATAAACATTCACCATAAACAGCATTAACATGTATAAATACACAATAGTATAAAGAGAGGGGTAACTCCGCATTATGAGTCTGCTCGTATATCAATATATATAATTCACAATCTTTCATGTACAAGTTAAATCTTGGAGGAAACCCCAAATTTACACTTAGCCAATTTTACAACTTTGGCAAACTCGGTTGCCCAGCTCGTCGGCATGCCTGAATGGTCGCCGCACGTTCTGCCCAACTCTTCGTTTACCCCTGAACATGTTCATTCATCTCATCGAATGAATCATGTCGTTTTCCCAACTTGGGCAAACTCCTTGTGTCCGTGTCGCCCAACTTGGGCACCCTCTGCACGCCTGTTGCACCTCCCTTTCACAAACCCAACGTTAGCCCTCGCCCGGCGCACCCAACCGCGTGTTGCCTCACCCGAGTCACCAACTCATCGTTCAATTGTTCGGTGGACACACCTCCGTGTCGCCCTGTCATTCAACCAAACCAGGTGCGCCCTTCGCGGGTCGCCCTGCACGTTCACCCGATCGTGCAACGTTCACCTGGCACACCCAACCGCGGGTCGCCTTACCTGTTCAAGTTTTGTCCACTCGGTTCACCCATCGTGCAGGTGCATTCCACCGTGCCCTGCCTAACCGCAGAACCACAAGTTAAACTTCGCACTTCGCTATCCAAGTTCGATTGTCCGCCGAGTTCGATGATCAATCGATGCCTCTCCACTAACTCGTTGTTGCTTATTCATATGCCCGGCCGCTCCACCGTTTGGGCGTTCGGCCGACCTGCCACCATAACACAACCATCGGCCCGTTCTATTGTTTTAACTCGTCGGCCCGCACATTATAACGTGTGGTCGCCCACCAACGCATCAGCCTGCCCATGAGATCACCCAACCACCGTGACTCTTCGCCTAAGGCTCAAGTCGGCTCGTGGGCTATAGCTACCCACTCGTCCACTATAAGTCTGCGGCCTTGGCTCTTCTCCACGCTTGTCCGCTTGCCTATTTCTCACCGTAGCTCGCTTGCTCGTGTTTTCACCAACCGCAGTTCGCTTGTTCCTCCGTCATTCAGCTCACTCGGCGGGTCACCCGTGCTGCCCGTCCGTCGCAGCAATCGCAGGGCATTACATCCTCCCACACCTAAATTCATTGCCATCCTCAGCAATCTAGCCAATCACCATAGCTGCCATCCAATGCCTCATAATCCATCAGAACAGTCATCTCCCTGATCCATGATATCAACTAGTCCATACACTGCAAACATCCTTGCAACATATGAAAAACGACCATCTCCACCATGTGTTGTTCCATTATGTGAACTCCTCTGCATAATACTCCAGCGAACACAACATCCCAATCAAAACCAAGACATCTATCTCACACAAACCCAGTGCACTGCATGCCCTCATGTCATCGAACTGATTGGGCAGCTAATCCAACTGTAACGCTCAATTCATGAGAATGTACCTTCTCCATGCCACCATTGGTTGTTTCTTCAGCATCCTGTCACAATCCCGAACTCATCAAGAATCTGCTCCAAACCCATGCTCAGGTCCATGGAATCTCCATCCCATCTACAACACGTCATGATGCTAATGCCAAACCATTCCTGCATCATCTACCTATCATACCTACTCAAATGTTTTAAGGACTCACTCCCATGAGCAGCTAATAATGAGCCCCATCTTCTAAGTCATCTAAGAAGATGTGGAGGGAGCAAAGCCTAAAGGCTTTCCCTCACAAATCAGCTCAATCCACCTGTCTGGATCTTCCACCTCCATCCTCTATAGATATGCATCCCGATCCTCCACCTGGACATTCAGCCTCATATAGTCCTCATCATCTTCATCATCATCCTCAACTTCCTCCAGCCTCCTAGACAAATGCAAGATGCTATCAGAAAATGTTTTGATAACCTGTGACTGTTCTGCAAGCTTTGCCTCACCAGTAGACAACCACTTACAGACCTCATCCATACGCTTCTTATCCTCCATCTGCATCACTACCAACTTACACTTGGGTTTTGTCACTCCAATGGTTGGAACACCAATGGGTAAATCTTCCCTTCCATCGTAAATGTACAACTTCTTCAAATGTGGAACTATCATCACATCATAGTGTTTCAAAAAATCCATTCCCAGCACAACTTCATAGTCGTCAATCCACACTATAGTGAAGTCGACTTTCCCAGTCCACTCACCAAGTGTTGTGTCCACCTTTTCAGCCACACTAATCATGGAATCAGGAGGAGAATTCATTGTCTTAATATGTGCCTGCACCGGTACAAATTTCAGCCCAATCATTCTCGCAATATCTTCACTCATGAAGTTGTGAGTAGCCCCACTATCCACCATAGTGAGTACCTCCACACTCCCAATCTTCATCCAAACATATCCCAAATTGTTCATTTCCAGATATCTTCGTGAGACCACTTCTGTAGTAGCTGCAACTCCAAGAATTTGCATCACCCCCACATAAGTCTCTTCTTTCTTCATATTAGACTGTGTTATCGCAACCACTTTCGGTCTTGAAGGACAATTCTTCACCGTATGTTGTTCCGCACATATCCAACACTTCAATGGTTTCTTCGTCCTCAACTTGTCATTCAATTTCGAAGCATCATCTTTCATAGTTTTCTCCTTTGGCTTATCAAACTTCTTCTCTTTCTCATCAGAAGCTTCGTCATAATGCTCCACCAAATGATCTACAGCCGCAAAAGCTTCTTCAAGTGTCTTTATCTTCTGCCTCTTCACTTCATTGCATGCCCAAGGTTTTAGCCCTATAACAAAGTTGAACACCTTGTCTCTCTTTGCCATGTCTGAAAGTTCTAGAACCGCACTTGCAAACTCTCACTGATATGCCTGCAGACTTCCCATTTGCTTCATATACTTAATCTTCATCCTTGCTTCCCAAGTTTCATCCTGTGAACTGAAGTGGGTCTGCAAAGCCTTCTTCATGTCTTCCCACGAAGTTATGTTGTCAGCATTGCCACTGGCAATCTGATCCATCCTTCTTCACCACCACATCTTAGCATCTTTCGTCAAGAAATGAGCAGCCACTTTTACCTTAGTTTCCTCATCATGTAATCCCAAGCGTTCCAAGTATTGCTCCATGTCCCATAGAAAGTTATCTAGAGCCTTCACATTCCTTGTACCATCATAAGATTCTGGTTCCTTGACTTTCACATGAGACACTCCTCCTGTTACACAGTAAAATGTCACTGCCATCATGTCAGTCTCCCTACTGTGTTGTGAAAACACATTCACCTATTCTGATGCTCCTCAAAATGGCTAAAAAACCCTCTTTGCCTAAGTTAAATGAATCATCGCGTCTTTTAATCAAATAACCACGCTGACAGGCGAAGGCCAGAGTATCTGATGCGCTGCCAGCGCGGAAGCACACGTCTTTTCCGCGCTGGTCCCATTTTACGAACAGCGCACCCTCCGTTTGTCCTGTTGAGCGCTGACCGGACCTCCTCTATAGTTGATCTGCGATGTCAGTGCGCCAGCTCAGTGTCTCACCCGCGCTGATCCTGTTTGGGCGAATT
>APFE030233480.1:59246-83305 GCA_000404065.3 Pinus taeda
ATGAATTGCTGCCGGATTTTGACCGGAAAAATCCGCCGGAAAAGCTTTCAAAAAGTCGCGTTATAGACTACTGCTTTCGTTTTTAAATTGTGAGTTAATGAGTAATTTTAAGTTCACTATTGGATAGAGGGTTACGCTATGGGTGGTCAACGTATTTTTAGATTTCTAGATGTTAAGTTACTAGTTCAATTTACTATAGTGGTGCATTGGTTGTTAAAAGTATTTTTTGATTTCTAGATTTTAAGTTATTGGTTTAATTTATAATAGTGATGCACTAGTAAAACACTCTTAGAGGTTAGAGGTTTAATTTACGATAGTGGTGCATTTATAAACACTCTTAAACTTTAAGTCATTGGTTCAATTCTCCACCCTACACCCTGAGTCAGATATTAAAGTGTTAACCAAGATGTAACCACATTAGCCAAACTTACACCCAAAAAGAAAAAATATAAAAATTAAATGTAATGTTAAATTAATTTCGTAATAAATAAAACAAATAAAATATTGGGTGTTAAATTCAATTTTATATTTTAATTTCTAATTGTGTAATTTCACAAATAAAGATGGTACTAGCTCTAACTTACAAAAATAAAAATAACTATAAAAATTGAATGTGGTTTTAAATTATTTTCCATTTTAAATTAAATAGAATAAAGTAGATTTGGCGTCAAAGTTCATTTACAACAATAGTATATAATAATAATAATTATTATTATTATTATTATAATTATAAATTGTAATTTTCATAATAAAGATGGAACAATATACCATAGTGATGCGTGCTTATATATAATATATATATGATAAATAAATAATATAATAAGGTTTTGGTTTAGACAACCATAACAATTTTTATCGAAAACCCTAATATAAGTTCAAAATTTTACTAGTAAATATTGTTTTTATGAACTGAAGACAGATTTTAATATAATTCTTTATAGAAAACCTAATATGGAGGTTATTAGTACATATTGTTTTAATGAAAATTAAAACAAATCTCAATTTAAAAAAAAAAAAAAAATCATCTATTTATTGTGTGTAATATCAATTTTATTTCCCTTAACCCCTGTCTCATTAAATAGCGTTGATGACATTTAAAAAAAACTCTTAGTAGAGGAATTGGAGCAGCAATAACTCTCTTAGTAGAGGTAGCATAAGACTTGACAGGTATAGTAGACAAGTGAACTAAAAGGGTTGTGGTCAAGCACTTCAATAAGTCAAATTTGTTCTTGTTCAGGGGTACACTGATAGTCAAACATTGTTGACTTCAAGCCCTAGTTATTCCTTGTATAGGGCTAATTGTAAGGGTCATGATCCCTAGTACAAGAGCCCTATGTTTGTTGTATTAAAGTTGTAATATAAACAAGTTTTGGGTCTATAAGCCTTATGTACTTTATTGGTTCGTTGCTATATTTCTGTTGTTCAAAGTGCTTGGATTTGTGGGTATTTTAGTATGTTTGTAATCATGTTTTAGACATAGACTTGATTCTGAAATACTAAGAAGAAAATCAACAACATAGGCACAATTTAACATGCATTTGGAACAAAAGAAGGTCAGTTTCAAAGGCCCCAAGTGTGTTCCTCTATAGTTATTTAATCATTCATTTAATCCAATGCCGCAACATTCCATTACTTAATGAATCCATCCATCACATACATCTTCGAGAATAATATCTTTGAGAATAATGAAATCCAACTCTAAATCTAGACTTTGCTATAAAAGGGACACATCAAGTTGAGCATTTCACTCTATGGAAGCACAATTACACTGAGATCTAAGAAAGTTGAAACATGGCATATATGTAGAACTATTACACCCTAAAACATTACAAGAGTTGTTTTTCCCCTGTGTAACCAAGCACCCCACCCTCCAATCTATAGACAAGGGTAATATACTCTTTAGGGCTTAATGTCATACTACAAGAGCTCAAAGCCATACCCTCCAGTCTATAGACAAGGGTAATATACCCTTTAGGGCTTAAGGTCATACTGCAAGAGCTCAAAGCCATACCCTCCAATCTATAGACAAGGGTAATATACTCTTTAGGGCTCTAGGTCATACTAAAAGAGCTCAAAGCCATTACAATAATAAACTCAATAAGTGTTCAACATATTTCACTTGCTTGAATTGAACATGGGTAGGGAGAATAACAATGATTCCTCCCAACCACCAAAGATAAACCCAATTAACAAACAATCAAGAATTGTTATACAACAATATACATAAAAAGGCCGCCTAGACTCTAAAAGGTGCTAAATGATTTTTTTTTAAAAGATCTAAAATAAGAAGACCATTAGGTTCTTGTTGATCCGTGTGACTATTGATTGACAACAACCAAAACAAAAACTAAAACACACAAGGCTTACTTAAACTCTTGCAACATTCACCAAAAACTTTTGCCATCCTTGCACCATAACATAGCACCAATCACTCAATACAATATAATGCAAGACAAAGTATTTTGCCAAATTAAAAGATAACAAAGTAATAATAGCCAAAACCAAACTAACTTAACCTAAATCTTATATATACCATAAATATATATACTATGAAAGTCTCATTTTAACTTTTAATTTTTAGTAAAAAAAAGCAATTCACCATTTTAATTTTTAGTAAAAAAAAGAAATTCAAGAAAAAACTTATCAACCAATTTTGTAAATTTTATATTAAAAGCATTCTTATGACTTGTTACGCAACATTTACTATCTCACATGGGAAGCATCTCAAAATCTGATTAAATAGAGATCAAGAAAAAGGCCCAAGGCAGTAACTGAAAAGCTGAAAATCAATTTGACATGAGAAGTATTTCAAAATCTAAAATAGAGATCAGGAAAAAGGCCCAAGGCAGTAAGTCAAAAGACGAAAATCAATTAAACTATGTAATCCTAAATCATGCATTTATTAAAAAATGTTTATAAGTACAAGGTTAATCAACACATCCCATTTTTGTTATATCTCCAATTTGTGGTTAAACATTAACATTAAAATTAGTCATTTTCATAGAATGAGAAAAACACAATTCAACTCATTATAAATTATTTAACATAAATGATAATATATCCGATCACTCTCCATGCAACAAAAAGAAAGCAAAATTAGAATCCTCTCCCACACAATCCTGTCTGCAATGACTTTAAAACATATTTCAAATAACCATGGTAACAAAATTTAAGAAATCCTTATTATAGATACAAATTGTGCAGGCCACCCATATAGGCGGAGTTAAGAACTTTGAACAAGCATTTCCCAAAGTCCCACTTTTCGGCTCCACTGAAAAAACTAAAAGCTCTCTCATAAGTCTTCTTGTTGATCCCAGCCTGTTGCCAATTTGTGTGCCTCAAACCCGTTTTGATTGATCTTGAGAAGGAATTCCTGAAATTATGATATGGTGTTAGGGCTAGTTAATGCATCCATTAGAATACATACCACAGGACAAATGCATTGCTCATGAAATAAACTTAATTTCAATTTCAATTTTTCCAATACAATACAGAGCTAATGACATTAACCATGCAAGAAAATATTTCAATTATTCCTAACATATTTCAATTTTGAATTTTTTTAATTTACCTGTGACCAAAGTCCTTCACAGAAGATGAAGATCAATCGAGTATAACTTGGATAGTCGAGAGAAAGAATTGTTCTCTCCCCACCAAGATTCATTTCCAGCCTTTTAATAGTGCTGCAACTTCAGCTTTGACACTGCTGCTTGAAAAAAACAATTGTTTTCCTTTATACCAGTTTATGCACTTTTCGTAACTTGTTCACATTTTACTTCCAGCTCTAGCCTACCTGCCTTCCCCAAGATGTAGGAAAGTTCAGTGTTGCTCAGGAGGATTGCAGGATTGCAAATGCCTGGAAACCCTAAAACCATATTCCTAGTGGCTTAACCAAATCACTACAATAATACAGATCAAGACTTACAAAGCAGGCAACCTGCAATCTGCACTGTTTTTTTCATAACGAAGCCATGGGTATAATACAATGAAACCTTGAAACTCTTTCAACCCCTTCTGTTGCCAGCACAACCATCCACACCATATTGATCTAGTAATTGTACAAGTTTGTCTCTGGACAGAGGCTGCAAAGGGACCAGATAATATAGATAACAACATATATCAGAATTTGGATGCATTGGTAACAAATATCCAATATCATTCAGAAATAAATAAAATGGAATGCACATCCAACATGAAAATGCATACCTTTGATTGAAAATCATCAACACCAGCCTCAAAGAAGAGGTCTTTATCAGATTGCAAGGTATTTGCTGTAAGTGCAACAATGGGTGTCTTGACTCCCATTGATCTCAGTTGCCTTGTTGCCTAAAATTAAAGCAGTCATTTCGATGATAAGAATGAAACCAAAGTTTTAGAAACTGAGATGGTTGAGATGGTTGAGGTGATTAATTCAGTAGCACAGGCAAAATAAAACAAAATATCAAAATTATAAGTTTTAAAGATTTAAAAGTTGTATACCTCATGCCCATCCATAACAGGCATCTCTTTGTCCATTAACACAAGATCATATGTTCTGCCCTGCTTGAAATAGTCCACTGCTACTTTCCCATTCTCAGCTTCTTCACAGTAAAGATTAAGGCTTTGAAGCACCCTCCCGAAAATTATCTGAGGTTGATTCAGTGAAAAATAATGAATCAGATCTCATCAGCAAGCTCTAGGTAAATTAACCTTGTATGGCCACAAGCAGTATCCTAAAACCAAACAACGATTTAGTCCTGATATAACTTACTCTGTTGATTTGTGTGTCTTCCACGAGCAAGATTCGTCTGGGAGAGCTACAAGAATCCCGAGAAATCATGGAACTTTTTGACTTCACAGTTCTAACTTTCTGACTTCTGGTTTCAGTCTGAGATGAAATGTGGATATCATCCCAAATAATCCGTTCTGATCTGCAATCTGTTGCATCAAATTTGAAAACAAATGAAACCCATCTCAGCTGAGGGCAAACGATTTGATCTTGATCCAAATAAATGAAAACCCAATTAAGTTAAAACTATTGACACCAATTTCAATCAAACAAAAGGTACTTTAGTGCAATCCAAACAAATGAAGAAATATCACTAAAGTTACCTCTTGTATTGTGAAATACATTGGTCATGAATCCTTTAGAGCATTGGGTTTCCTGAGCTCTCTGGCCTGCATCTTCTTCCTGCAAACCCTCACAATAAGACCATGTCCTCCTACGCTTCCAAACCATCCCTAAAATAGCCAAACAGGCCACCAGAGCAACACCCATTATCAGCAGGACCCAGTTCAACCCTGCTCTCAAAACGTACAGACTGTCTTCACCCTCTCTCCCATTTAGGTGTTGAGCACTCAAAAACAGATGTTGAGATACAGCCATCTCAATAAACCCAAAATATTACAGATTGTGCAGAAGCTGGGAACCCAAATACTGACTCTCTTCTTCTGTGGGGTATATGGTAATGGTAATTGTCACATTACTCAGTCTTATAATATGGTTTATAAAGTCCTCTGCAAGTGAGATTCTGAAGAACCCCGCTGTGTTAACGACATTACCCAACGCGTTTTTAATACCGCGGATATTGCAATCTTGATGATGTAGAAAGAGAGAAAAAGATAGAAAACGCGCATATTTTCGTGATGACCAGGAAATGTCATGTCGGCAGCAGAATCGATTCACTAAGCATTGATTCATTATTGAGTCGTCAGGGGGGATCCGATATAATCGGGAAAGGGTACGCGCAATCTAAATTTCAAATCTATCAATCGGGTGGAAAAGAAAATCTCGTATTTCGAAAATTGAATTCATTTTGGAGATCCGCGTTGCGGGTTCAGGGTAAAGTAAATTAATGAGTAATAAAATTTGGGTTTTTCTTTTTAAACGAGTAATTTTAAATTTTACGTTTTGGATTAATGTGTAATAAAATTTGGTTTTTGCTTTTAAACGAGTAATTTTAAATTTTAGGTTTTGGATAGAGTGTGATCAGGTGTATTTTTAAGGTATTCTTAAGGTATTTTAAGATTAAGTTATTAAGTTATTTTTCGATGGTATAATGTTAAGGTATTTTAAGATGTTAAATTACCGGTTCAATTTTTGATGGTGTATTGGTAAGGCATTTCTAAATGTTGAGCTACTGATTCTATTCCCCACTCTATTCAAGTGTTATTCTTGAACATGACCAAAATATGATCTTATTAACAAAACTTACAAAAAAAACTATAAAAATTAAATATGATATTAAATTAATTTCCATATTAAATAAAACAAAACAATCAATTTAATATTAAATTAATTAAAATTAAAATATAAAATAATATTTTATTAATTTTAAATTGTATTTCAAAATAAAAGACCCAATAATACAGTAATGTGTCTCTGTTTTTAATTATATAATTTTATTTTATATTATATATATATATATAAATTAATAAAAAATTAAAATGGTATTATGATTTGTATAAATAATAATAACAACTTAACATAAATATTAAAAGCATTTTTCTTTATTAAATTAAATGTTTACAATTTAAAAATTCCATAGAAAACTAATGAGTAGCTTAAAAGATTTTACTAGTACAATAAAACTACATTACTTTAAGCCATAGATTTAATGAAAAGCCATAGATTTAATGAAAATATTATGAGTTTTAAAAAGAAATTTATTATATAATAAAATTAATAATATATATTTTAAAATTATGGTTTAATGAAAATTAATATGTAGTTAAAAAAGAGTTGTCTTTACTGTAATATTTTAGATTTTTGTGGTGAAATTTTGATTTATATTATTTAAATTATTTTGGACTATATAAATTTAGCGGCTCTGAAAAACTTATAGATTTAGTACCCTAAAAACTTCTAAAAAACTGATTTGAATAAATTCTTACTAAATTTAAAAAAAACTAGAACAGACAAAACACACTAAAAATTAAGAAAATTAAACTCCATAGAAAAATAGAAATTCCTTTTCAAACAAATCAATATTCAAGAACCCATAAGTGTAAACCATATGCCATAATTCTGCAGTCTCGAAATTTTATGTTTGTGGGGGCCATGAAGCATTCTCCTAATTGGTTATACTAAAGATCTTTTGATGCTTGTGGATGGGTCAACATAGAGAGCGACTTCATGCTATAGGTTTAATGCGGAAGTAAATTGAAAGGTATAGGAATTTTAAGTAATTTCAATTTTTTTTAACTTACAGATTCTAACAAGATCATTTCATGTACACTTGCTTATTTTAAAATATATGTTTTCTAGTTGATATGTTGTAGATTTAAGATATAATGGAACATTTTTTAACTATGGTGTGATGATAATAAAACCATCCATTTATATCTCCAAATATTGCATTTTTTTTCCTATATTGCACAATATTTTGATTAAGTATTCTATTTTCTTACTGTGTAAATTAGTAAGTTTTTTTACAAGATTACAAATCCTTATTTTGTTTTTGAAATCCCACCAGAATCCAATATTCAGTTTTATTTTATAATATTTATTCAATTGTATTACTAATATATTAGGTTGATTTATTTCAATGATTTAGTATGTACCTTTGTTTTGTTTTTAAATTCTAATGTTTACTAAAATGATAATTTAAATGTTTTAATTATTTGTAATAATATATGGAGTAAAAAATCATATAAGATAAAGTATTAGTATTTGTGATTGATTAATTAATTAATTATGATTTTAATGATTTTTTAAATTTTAAGAAAATATTTGAAAATTAATGTATTCACAATTTGTTATTATCAATTATTTAATTTAAGTTTGTTTAATATTAATTTTCGTAAATTAAATTTCAAATATTGTGTGTTAATGCATTTTTTATTTTATTAGTGATATTGTTGAAAAGTAAAATAAAACTCCACCCCTAATCATGCGAAAATGGCCCTAATATTGTAATATTCATCTTAGACACATTGACGTGAACGATGAGCCTAACAAGTTGAGTGATAGTTGGTCAATATAAGGAAAGCAAAGCAAGCTTATGCACTAGAGCGTGTTAATCTTTCCAAGATGCACCAATAAATCCCATAGGTCTTGTCAAAAGATGGCCTTCTTACTCAAGCAATGTAGCTAGAAAGATGAAATTTATCCTTGATACATGTCACTCATGTCACTACCAATCCTTAAAAAGATTCAAGTGGAGTTCCAAAATTCTTATTATTCCATGCAGAATGTTGTATCATATAGTGAATAATGTGTCTTTTCATCCACTAAGATTCTTCAATTACAAACTTGAGAACAATTTGTAAAATTACATGTGCAAAATGGCTATATTACATTGTAGTGAATTTAATAGAATTGTGTAGTTGATTTATCTAGTATACTTACTCTTTATGTTTATGCATAAAATACTTTCATGCTATCAAGGCACTGTGAAAATCTATAACAATCATGGAGTTGTGAAAGGGCTATGAGATGATGATATGTAATTGATGTAATGCCCTACTTAATCTTATCATGCAAATTTTATTAGTGTTTAAATTACTTGAAAATATTGACTTATAATTATCAAGAAATATTGGTACATACCTACATTTGTGAAACTGTAAATTTATTTACTAATATAAATTTTATTATTGTTATTATTCAATTCCCAACTTGTCTTCTCAAATTTAATTTTTGATAGGATATGGTCTCCTTCCATTTATTCCAGTTTAAATATCCATATCCCAAGGTGTCTTCTCAAAATCTACTTAAGAGAAGATATGGTCTCCTCCAATTAATTTCCAAATTAAATATCCATATCTTATCCCCAAAATGTCTTCTCAAAATCTACTTGGGAGAAGATATGGTCTTCCCCAATTAATTTCCAAATTAAATATCCATATCTTATCCCCAAAATGTCTTCTCAAATCTACTTGCGAGAAGATATGATAAGAAAAGTCAAGGATAATAAATGAAAGGATAAGGGGGTAGTCATGACATTAATGATAGGTGGTTGAGGTGGATGGGAGGAAGAAGCATAAAAAGGGAAGGATGATGAGAGGAGGGAGATCATTGGTCTTGGTTTTGGTTTTGGTTGTGGTTTTGGAGGATTTTGTTTTGGAAAAATAAATAAAAAATGTTTGTTTAACTTTGACACACTACATCTAATTGGACTTAGGCTCGGAGGGCTAGGGAACCTGTGGATGTTCCATGGGCTAGGAAATACTTCCTAGTTGGCAACGACGCAAATCTAGTTGGGTAGTGAAGAGGAGCATCCCAACAGAGTCAGGAGCTCAGGAGCTCAGGAGCATCTCAACTAAGCTATTGGAACGGGTATTACCCGTTTATTGATTACTTATGTAAATGATTGCAATGAAATTCTTACTTGTATAATTTGTGGTCAATAAATTTTAATAATATATTATCATCAAATAAATGTTTAGATATAAATAAGTTATTTCTCGTCTTAGATCAGATTTCTTGACGACAGTGGAAGGAGGAGTGTTGCAGACGACGGGACGATGGCGAATGCTAGGTCTTCCTGTAGCAGCGAGCGGATGGTGGTCGCAGCCGGGTCTGCTGCAAAGGTTGAAGGGGATCCAGAGCCTGGAGATTTGGTGTGCTCCCACGTTACCCTCTTCGCGGAATGGTGCTGTCAAGGGCCTCAATCCTGTTCGTTTCTTTTCGGCAAAGCACTTGTGGGTTTCTCTGTCTCAAGGAGATATGTTTTCCTGTTCTGGAAGCGGCAGGGCACGCCCAGGTCACACGATATCAGAGACCTGCCCAAAAAAGCCAGTCAATCCCATGATTTGGTTCTTTTCTTTTATACTCTGAGCATACTGAAAGCTGATAGTGACGAGGGCTTTGATTTGGGCGAAAGCTCTGGCCGGCAAAAACTACAACGGCGCTCTGTGGGCATCCACCTCCGTGCTTTAAACAAGGAGGTTTTCGGGGTTACGAGAAGAGTGGTGCTCAACCACGATTTTAAAAAAAGGAGCCTGCAAGACGTTTTGACCATAGAGACCGGGACACGCCGAGCTCAGAATGCACAGAGCAATGGCAGGGGGGGTCTGCATGCTGCAGATCTGTTACCTCTGACAACAAATCGGCCAAATCTTTGTAGATCCGTCCCAGATCTTCCGGATCCTGCCAATAGGCGCGACCCCAGGCAGCTGATCGGTAGCTCAAAGCAAAGATCGAGCAGAGGGTCTGTAGAAGAAGACTTGCACAAAGGAAGAAGACTCAAATCGAGCCAGGATCTGGAAAAATCAGAGCAGGTAAGAACAACCCGTTTTCAAATTTTTATTAAAGCCCCTGAGGGGAAAACCCGATTAGTGTGGGTTCATGCAGGAGGCACCATCTCGCAGCTGAAACAGCAGATATGGACAGAGATGGGATACCCAGTTCAGTTTCAACATTTGGTCAGTGGCCGGTGGTCACTTCAGGAATGCAGAACAATGAAAAGCTATGAGATCAGCCCAGGAACAACCATTGTTCTAAATCTGAGGCTGAGAGGAGGGGCTCTACCTCAGGGACAGCCAAGCTCTTCAGGGGGAGGCAAGGGGAAAACAGCGCCCCAGCACCAACCCAAGGAGGGTTTTTCTTATAAAAACATTTTGCAAGGCAACAGAGGCGCAGGGGCCTCGCCAGACCACGACGGAAATAAACCCAAGCCATACATTGTAGATCAATTGGGGCAAACCCCAGCTCTGAATCTCGACTCTACAGGGCTGGATGATTTCGTAAAGTCATACGAAACGCAGGCATTAATATGCCGTTTTAACAGTTTTTGGCCTAAACCAATGGATCTTTTCCATTGGATCTACACCAAGTGGACCATGGAATGTGACATACATCTATGCTCCAAGGGGTTTTTCATAGTACGATTCACATCCAAGGAAGTCAGAGATACAGTCATCAGCACTGGGCCGTGGTTTTGGGGAACAGCAGGGCTATTCATGACCCCATGGTTTCCAAATTTCGACCCAAACAAAATGACTGTATCCAAAGTACCAGTTTGGGTGCGCCTATACAACCTTCCCCTTCACTTCTGGAGCGAACATGTCCTGGAAGGTATTGGGAACAGCATAGGCAAATACATTAAAACAGATCTGGAGAGGATTGATGAAAGGGTCTATACCTTCGCACGCATTTGCGTAGAAGTGGATCTAAGCAAAGGGCTGCCGGACAACATAAGGCTGATCTACAAACAACAAAGCTGGTTACAGGCACTAGACTATGAAAACACAGCTTTCAGATGTAGGCTATGCAGGCAGACAGGACACCTGCAAAGCTCATGTCCAGAAGACAAGAAAGTAAATAGTAGAAAGAAGCAGAAAGGGAAGCAGAGGAAAGGATGGCATTTCCCTCCCCCAGACTCAGAGGATGAAGAAACAGAAGCAGAGGAGGAAGAACCCACTGCAGAGAATGCGGAGGCTGCGCATAAAACAGAGACTCAGAAGGGTACCAATGTTACAAAGGACCCACAATATCACGCAGAACAGGCAGAGAAAAATCAAGCAGAGAAGACAAATGCGGACCATAGCATGGGCGGCAGCAAACGCCATCACCAATCAGATACTTCAGACTCAGATAAAGAACCAGGCCCACAGAATTCAGAAACACAGCTAGTCATTGTTCCGACCGAGCCCACTCAAGGTGAATGGCGCAAGGTCGAAAAGAAAAAGGGGAGGAAAACTTGAAGCGTGAGTCTTACTCACTGCCGGAATTCAGTTTTTCTTTCTTTGCTTCTTCTATCTCTCTCTTTTCTTTTCTCTCTGGACACGTTAGTCTTCAAACGTTGCGTGGGGTGCGTCTGCACCCGAGCCATGTGGCTGCTTACGGAATGCTTAAATGCATCTGCTAGTGTAACTTTTCATTAACTCTTTTAATAAAAAGTTACCGCTTTTTTCCTTGGAAAAAAAAAAAAAAAAAAAAAGTTATTTCTCGTCTTATTGTGTTTAAAATTAGAGAAATTTAGTTTTTAGTTAGAGGAACTTAGGAGGGAGCCTCACACATGGTATCAGAGCAAAGGTTCAAAATCTGAGGCCTAGATCCCACCAACCCAACAAAGCCCTAGATCAAATTATGAATCCTAAGGCAACTAAGAACAACTCCCACAAAACAAAGAGTCATTTTTTTCATGCAACTCATCTTATGAGATTCTAGAAATATTTGCTCATGGTTAACTCCATATTTTTAACTCTTCCATGTTTCTTGAAATGCTCAACGGTCTTGATGACAAAGTCTATGGGGATAACAAAGCTAACTCCATCAGCGGCAAGAGCCTTCATTGTGTTAATACCTATTACTTCTCCATCAAGATTGACTAACGGTCCTCCATGGCTTCCCTCATTGATTACACAGTCCGTTTGTAAATAGTAATATCTCTGCGCATTCCACCAAGACCCAAATCACTGCTTTTGCGATCTACATAGCTCACAATTCCAGCAATAACTGTATTTTGGAAAGATAGAGGGCATCCCAAACCTATTACCCAATCCCCTGGTCGAAGTTTGCTAGAAGAACCCAGTTTTGCTGCTAGCAATGGAACCTTTGCGTTGATTCTAACAACAGCAATATCAGTATGAAAATTAGCATTGATAACTTCTCCATCAAAAGTCTTCCCATCTTGCAACGTAACAACAACCAACTCAAAAACTGCATTCTTCTTGTCAATCTTATGCCAAAAATTAGTGGAAATAGGACAGTCAAGGTATGTCCAAAAATCAGTCTCATATCTCTGTCCAAAAAAATCAGTCTCATATCTCTATCCAAAAGAAGGTATGGCTGCCCACCAAACCTGCCAAAAGGCAGTCCAAAGATGTCTACAAATTTCCTTCAGCAAATAGTCCCCAAAGCATGATCTTTGTTGCCTTCTAGTCAACCCAAGGGACATTCCACCCGTTGTCCTCTAAGTCCGTTCAAGAAAACTTTCCTTTGTAAATCACTCTTGCACTTGTAAACTGTGCTACTACATGCGCATTTGTTACAATTGTGCCATTTGAATCACAACATATGTAGATGTAGATGTAATGGGTATTAGATTTGCATCTGGCACATTGAGTCCTTTCTACTGTGAATTGTTGTCGATTTCTAATCTTTTATTGGAACTGTCTAAAACAAGAAGATCCCGGACTTGTTCATTGTATATTTCGTGTTGAAAATGCAACAAGATGATGGAGCTTAGTGAAAAGAAGTTGCCTTCACTAAGTGGGCCCGCAGGCTATTTTTGGCGCAAAGTCTATTTTTAGACTATGTCTCTTTTTAGACATATGGATCATGGTCTATGAGTTGCAGGATGCTATTTATGGATGATTGGTCATGTTGGTAAAAATAGATGGACCTCTATTTTTAGACATATTGGCGGAGTCTATTTTTAGACTGCCAGTCAAAAAATAGAACAGTCGAATATTATTAGCTCTTAATAATATTTGGACTATAAACATTATCTTATCCTCTTGGAGCACTTCAGTTTGAGCTACGGATGTGGCACATGCAACTGTCAGAAGGAAATACGCTTTTCTTATGGGTCAGTTGAGCTATTGCATGATGGACTTCAGTTAGAACTCAAGTGATTGAGTTTGGTGGAGTTGATTGAGGAGTTGATGGAGTTGTGTTCAGTTTGACTTAGTTGAACTAGTTGAATTTAGTCTAACTGACAAATACACTAGTGATGAGTGGTGTGAATTAATTATTAATTAATTCACTAATTATTAACTCATAAATCAACTAAAGAATACATCAGTTAACTCAGTGCATGGACAATTCAGTGGAGACAAGTGTTAGAGGTGGGTGAAAGGTTGAGACTACTATCAGTTGTGACTATAGCTGTGCATGGGATTTGCACAATCATTGATTGAGATTGCCAATGAGGATTGCGTAGTACAAGCCAAGGGAATTCGAACTTGGATCTGATCTATTCTCAACTTGGATTGCGCAGTAGAGGCAGGCATACAGTGGAGGAGATTTGAACGCGTGACTTGTTCAGATCTAAGCTAGTTTGTGTGTAGCATGTGGAGATAGTATTGAGTCCTTGTGAGGAGTATTGTACTATGTATTGTTACATGTTCTCTATCATTATAATATACAAATAATTGGGGGTTTTTAGTTGTATGCTTTCCCCATTACATACTGTGTTGGTATGTGTGATTGATGTTTCAATGTGCGCATGCGATTGTTTTTTTAATTCTGCAAATTGATGATGAATGGTAGAGGAGGTTATGTATTATGCATGCATTCTGCAAATAGTGTATAATTAGGATAATCTCTGTGAATAAGTGTTATATTATTCAAATTTCTACATGAGGTTTATTTTAATGGTGTACCTCTTGAGACTCAACGATAAATTTGCAAGTTAAAAACCATAGTGGGTGTGGAAAGTCAACATCAATATGATTATGAGATCTTGGAGCAGGCATCTAGCTGGATACTTGACCTTGGTCATACTAAGGGGTGGAGGAAGCAATCTCTTAATGCAATCGCTTTGCACTGGAAAATGGAGACACTACTGGGTATGGTTCTAAAGGATAAGTAGGTGGAAAGGTATAATGTGTTTGCCTCATTGGAGGAAATTTAAAAGAATGTTGAGAAATCAACATTTATGTATGGACAACCTTGATGTTATACTGACCCATATGGAAGGACACCTTCAAGGTGATTTTAATGCACCTATTCCTCCCGATTCGAGTGCAAGGGATCCAACCCGTGTATCTTCTTTTGATTCCTAATGGTCTTTTAATTTGATAATATTTTTTGATATAATCCTATGTTTTGTAGTGTCTCATTACAACGAGAGTGTTTGGTTTTGCTTGTTGAATTTTGTTGTAAAAGTTAGCTAAAGGATTTTGCTCGTCCCTGGGTGATAGCAAAAATTTGCTGAAATGATAGAAAGAAACTACACAATATAATTGATCTTTATGATATTTTGAAGCAATACAGTTTTTTAATAAAAATTTGCCTTATAAGAAATTTGATTCTTCTAAATAAATCCTAGATTAAAATAACTTTTATTAGCTTAAAAAATCTAATATATAATAAATAATAAATAAATAATTTTTAATAAAAATAATATAAAAATTTCTCTCGCTTACTGAACTAAAGATAAAAAATATGCTTGAAATGATTTATTAAAAATAAATTAAACTAAAAAACCAAACCAAAGACACATGAGAGTAATTCTAAAACATTTTTGAACTAAATCTCTGGAAATTTTAAAGTAATAACAAACGACACAGGAGAGTAATTCTAAAACATTTTTAAATTAAATTTTGAAAATTTTAAACTAATAATAAAAACCAATGTAAAAAATCATCACTAATAATAAAAATTAATGTAAAAAATCATCATTAATATAAACTGCCGTCACCTGAACTTGTGGTCAAATGGATTAGATGGAACAGACTTTTGGTCATGTTGTGTTCCTCTTTTCATCGACAACATTTAGTCATAAATTTAATGTTGAACGTTCGTTTTAGCGATGTGTTTACTTGAAGTTACGGGTCAATTGTTTCATAAATATAACACAAGGATTTTCACCCGGTATTTGGTATATCCATTGACTTTTCTTCACGTTGTCTTCCTGGATCATAAGTTTTTCGTTGGGTTTGGTATGTCCATTGATTTTTTCGTTGGGTTTGGTATGTCCATTGATTTTTTCCTTGGGTTTGGTATGTCCATTGATTGTTCTTGAGGTTCTGTTATTGTTTTTGTCCACAAAATTTAGTACAAACTTTTCAGGTTGTTTTTGGAAAAAAAACAACATGGGTTATAGCGATGGGTCCGAAAAACAAAAGCAACATGGGTTATAGCGATGGGTCCGAAAAAGGATAATAGTATTTATTTATTCAACATTCCCTAGGGTTTCCATCGACCCAAATTTCTGGTAGAACGTTTTGTTATTGCAAATCTTAAAATAATTGTTCCTATGAACCTTTCAATAATGGTTTCACTTTGTCTTTGCCCCCGGGTCTTTTTACCTTTTCATTCACTACACTTGTTCATTGACTCTTATGCCCTCGTTTGGCCTTTTTTACCCTTCATTCCAACGAATCTTATGATTCATGCTCTCAACACTACCTACTCTGCAAGAGCATGAAGACTTTAACCTAATCACGATAGGTGCTCACCCATTCACTATACGGTGCGGGCCATGAAATCTACACTAATAATTTTTTTGTTGGTTTGTTTATTTATTTTATTAAATTAAAATAAGAAGTAAGTTTTAGAGGGTGTGTTTTTTGCCAGTTGTTTTGGGCCATTAATTCATTTTATTTTGAAATTTACTCTAACAACCTCTACCTTTGCCTCATCCCCTCCCTAAAACTTGACTCCTCCCTAAAACTTGACTTGGGGAGACTAAGCTGGTCCTAATCATTCATCAACTATCTCACTTGAGATCCCATATCCCCCCTCAAGCTAAGATGCCACTACACCTACTATCTTGGTAACTATCCAAGTGCTCCATTCCACAACTTGATGACTCCATGCACCACTACACTACATGTATGCTTGGTCAAAGTGTTAAGGCCTTACAAAATTCCATGATTGTGTGAAACATGTATCCCCGAGCAACAATTCTTACAACTTCCTAGGGAAATGCACCTATCTTGGACCAAAACCCTTAAGGTATTGATACACCTGTACTGTTATCACACCATTAAAATTCTCATCACATGTTGGCTCCTTCACTATCCTCAAACCATTGACTCCATCTTTGTTTTCTCATTCATATGACCACTATCTTGCTACACCTCTAGTTTCACCGATCCATATCTTGCCTTGACCTTTCTTGCTACTTGACCTCTCTCTTCGTATATCTCCAATCCATGTTATTCATCCACATCCTTATTATCATTGTGCATCCTCTTCCAGGATTTTATTTCTACTCTTTCTTTTTTCTTCGTTATTTTCTCCCTCAAATAATTCAGCTCAAAAAAAACTGACTAGCATGTTTCATTAAAGCTCTGTTCAAGCTTCACATAGGAGCATACTCCAATCAACAACTTAGCACACAAATCTTTTCACCCTCTACAAGTAGCAATGTATTCTCCCAACAATACACATTCATACAACGCACCACAACACACCAACTCCATCCAAATTGGCTTTTGGCATACTGTCATGCTAGTTGTGGCCACTCTCATGTTGGATGTCGCTTTGGCCACTCTCCACTCTATGGTGGCCACACCTGAACAAACAAACAATGAAACAGTTTAACACTAGCTAGCTTCTTCATTACACTCTGCAAATTAGGCATGGATTCAATTCTTCCTTACACACTACATTAAAATGGACATTATTTTCTTAATAGATTGTAACAATTAACTTCCTATCCAATGACTTCCGAGCTTCATCTATTTATGTGATTCCCGGACTCAGAGACGAACTCAGAGATTGGGCATAACTCAAATGCAGAGATTAGCCATAACATGAGTTTATGTGATTAAATTAGATCTGTAATTACATAGATGCAACATGGAGTGATCTTGGAATGGAATATGCAGTTTTCTTATATCGGGTTAAAATAAATGGTTGAAATTTAATTAAACCCATATTGTTATTATACTGGGTTAAAATAAATGTTTGAAATTTCATTCGGGGTTGAAATTTGGTTAACTTTGGTTTATGCTTTGTTGTGTTATACTCAGAAATGTAAACAATTATTCAAATTTTATGAATGACATATATTGTTATTATATTGGCATATTATTATTATAAAGAAAATACAGGCATATAGTTATTATATTGGGTTAAAATAAATGGTTGAAATTTAATTAAAGGTATATTGTTACTATATTGGGTTAAAATAAATGTTTGAAATTTCATTTTGGTTGAATTTTGACCGTTGTATTTTAATTTATAAGTTTTCAATTTAAATGGTAATTTGTATAATTATTTATAAATTTTTAGATATAAATTATATTATAATTTTAAAAATATATAGTATATTTATTTATTATAAAATTTTTATGTTTAGAATTTATAAAAAGAAAGTAGAGTTATATTAGTAAAATATTTTTTATATTTTTAATTACAAATATGATATATATATAGTTGGAATTAGATTTAAGTAATTTCAAATTGGGAGATTGTAGTTGAAAGAATATCTCAATCATTTACAACAACTGTATATATTGCATTAATGAAAATATTATCTTCAACATTTTCTTTTAATGCTTACATTATAATCATAAATTACCTATTTGGTTTGACCATTATTACCATTTTCACCCAATCTGGCATATCATAAATTCCACTCTTTCTCCACCACAACTTTGAGCTTACCACTTGACCCATTTAAGACAGAGATGCTTCTAACCACCATTGACAAATTTGTAGAGCTATCACTTCTTAACATACTTTCAATTAGTTGTTTTGCCAAAGTAATTATCTTGATACTAAACTACTCTATTAACAAACTCCCATCTGATAAAGACATAGTGCATTGTGTTCATAAATTATATAAAGAAATTATCTAAATACTAAATGTATTCAACAATTAATTTTACAAAATAACCTACTTTACACAATCTTATTTGACATACAAAACATTCCAAACCATTGCTAGTAGTGACATTCTTTACGAAAACTTATTTGACATACAAACATAGCTAGTACCAACCGAGAACTACAAATTATAATAGACTAGACTTAATTAAATAATTGATTATTCTTGTGTCACCATATTCAACAACAACCACTAATTTAAATTAGGTCGCTATGTTCAATATGGTTGATTCTTCACATCTCACAAACAAACCTAGCGCAAGTATGAGAAAACATATTGTTTAACAAAGAAGGCAACAAAGCCCATGATAGCAAAAACCAATCAATCACTCTCATCCAGATAAAAACTATATCCATTTCTTCATGTTCTCATTTCTGTGTGTTCTACTCAAGAATCAACAATTTTTCTCTAGTGAAATAAAAAATCAAGCCTCGAGGGAAATTTTGTCGTGGAAGATAGATTCCCAAATTTTTGGTCATGGAAGATAGATCCCCAAAATTCTATGAAGGAACTTTGGAACAAATGTTGTACGTCGAATGCACTAGACCCGACACTACCAATCTCCTCACACTATTACAAACAACCTGTGATTGGGCATTTAAATGCACTGAAACACATCAAGATTAGCTACAAAATAGGGGCATAAAGGCCCTTTCAATTTATAATAATGTCTATTCACCATTAAACACTACAATTCTTTGTAACTCTGTAATCATTAAATTTCTCATAATCTTTCAATTCCAAGATATTTCCGTGTCCTCCAAATGTGTGGACAAATTCAGTGTAAGTCTCGTTCCATCTATTAAAAGTCTTCGAGTCTTCTTTGCTATGTATTTCCATGACCCTTCCAATTCCTATACAAAGCAAGAATCCCATTGTGCATTTAAAAGGAAATTGTAGGTCTTAGATCTAACATTATTGTAAAACAAATACCACATCAATAGTAGACCATGGAATCAAAATTACAAACTTCACTGTAAGCATGAACTTTGACAATCATTTTCATTTGGCACGATCTGGTTGTTTTCATCACATTTGAAATACACTAAAATCTTGAACATAAGAAAGCATAGAAGCATGGCTATATCTGAGATGACAGAGAAAGGTGAGCCATTATTTACACATATCTCTTGTAGATCAAGACTTATGAATGTTGGTTCATGTAGATGTCAAGACAACACTATACACAAATTACCATATGGCTGGTCTCACACAACATTAGCTCTAGCAAACAGATGGACAACTCAACCAACACAGGCATGGACAACATTCTGTTGTAGCTTCCCATAAGTGGCTCAACATGGTTTTCCAATGCCACAACAACCATCAATGGAAAAATGTCTCTTCCACCTCGACAATAGGCAGAGTCCATGCTATTTGTTTTCTCTATATCTATGCTTGACGTCTGACTTTAAATTGATGTGGAGCTATAGGCCTTTCACTCTTCTCCTCATACCATATGGTTGACATTTGGGCTTAAACGAATTCAATTCCATCATTTTGAATACTCTCTTGAGGCATGGACTAAGCATATTTACGGGAGAAGCCCAAAACAAATCTATGATGATGATGGTGGTGGTGGTTGTGGTTAACATTCAATGAGACCAAATTTTGGTCTATCGGACCTAAAGAAACAAACTATTTAGTTTGATTTAAGATTTTATTCCTATGCTCAAAAAGCTTCGAGAGAAGCCTAGTGAACTCACTGTAATTTTGACAGCGTAAAAGGCTAGGAAGGTCAGTATTGCAACAAAGATTTTGAAAATGAGATCTAATGTGGTTGTACGTGGGGCACTCTAAGAGGAAGTGATTTTCATCCTTGATGTTTGTATTCTCATAGAGATGACAGAACCTTTCCACCCATGGTGTTTTAGGAATTGCCCAACTACCCGTTTCACTATGGAGCTCATGAGAGTTCATTCTAGTCTTGGCTATATTAATTTTCTTCTTTGAGCTAGTTAAAACAGAGAGATGCTTTTGATCTTCTAGGGTGGGGTTGATGACCTCCTTATAGTATCTTAATTTTCTTTTAGCTGCTCAATCATTCTCACACCACATTTTTTCTTTAAACTTATAAGTAACAATATTTTTAATTTTATTAATGTTTTGCAATGCAACATTCTCGTCGATCTCCCAATGGTTTAACCAGGCCCTGGTGTCTTTAGACCAACCTCGTTTGAACCTTTGGTGGTTTTGATAACTTCACCCAAACAAAGTATACTCACAAAGTATACACAACTTCACGCAAACAAAGTATAGTTAAATCCACGTGGGTTAATATAAAAAAAATAGTAAAATATTTCAATTTCCATATTAAATTACATAAAATTTAAACTTTATATAAATAAAATATAATGTAATTGGAATTAATCCATATTAATCTTAGATCTATCATTTAGAGGTGCGAATATTTTTTAAAGTTTTATAGTCTAAAATAGGTTTTCACTTTAAGGTCTTGGATAGGGGTGAGTTCGAGGATCGAGGTGGGTTCTCGTGGGATGAGACCACCACTCCTGTCAAAGTGATGGGTGTTAAAAGTCAGGGGACACAACTCATGCTTGGCATGAACTTGCATGCAACATCATAGATGGATATTAATAACATAGTTGGGGTGGTGAGAATTATGGTTTCCATGGGTGGTGGTAGAGGTCATTGCCTAAGCAAGGGTGAGGAGATGAAACCACTACCTCCAATGTGTGTGTTAAGACTTGTTTCTCTTTGGGGATTGCTGTGTTGAAACTTCAAGAACAAAGCAAAGCCTGGGATGGCCAAAGGTGTGGAGGCACTAATCAGGAAGGCAAATCTCTAGTTGGGTGTGCGGTTTGGTGGGAGTCAGTGGAACACTTGTTCTGGATAAGGCTGCAAATGAGACTGGGTTATAGACATAGCTAATGAGTGTTGTCGCTCATGGAAATTGTTCTCCTAGCCGCTCAGTTTTGGTCTTCTTTGGTAATTTCTCTTTAGTATGCTATTTTTATTACTGAACTTGGAATATAAATTACTTCGGTTCATTCAAAGGGATTAAACATATTAAGACCACACAGTTATGTAAATTACTTCGGCTCAGACAGATTATTCTCAATTGTTGATAATAAATCCTCCTTCCTATCCATAATACCAATGTGGTGCTGCAGTATTTATGGTTTTCTTGTTAGCATTAAAGTGCAGGAATTCAAGGCGGAGCCTTATACTTTGATCAAAAGATAAGCTCAGAATCGTTCATATTTCATTAGTTTGGTATGTCCTTTGACTTTTACTCTTGTTGTGTTCTTTGCGCTTTTCCACAAAATTTAGGAACAGACATTTGGTCATGTTGTGTTCCTGTTTTTGTCGACAAAATTTAGTCATAAATTTAATGTTGAACGTTCGTTTTAGCGATGGGTTTAGTTGAAGTTACAGGTCAATTGTGATGGAGCGAATTTTCATAAATATAAGACAAGGATTTTCACCCTTTGGATGACAATATCACCCTTCTCCGGGATTTGGTATATGCATTGAATTTTCTTCACGTTGTCTTCTTGGATCATAAGTTTTTCCTTGGGTTTGGTATGTCCATTGATTTTTCATGAGGTTCTATTATTGTTTCTGTCGACAAAATTTAGTCACAAACTTTTCATGTTGTTTTTGTCTATAAATACAAAATGGGTTATAGTGATGGGTCCAAAAAAGGATAATAATATTTATTTATTCAACATTCCCTATGGTTTCCATTGACCCAAATTTCTGGCAAAAAAGTTTTGTTATTACAAATCTTAAAATAATTGTTCCATTTCGGTACAAAAGTCTGGGTCCTACAAACCTTGCAATAATGGTTTCGTTGTGTCTATGTCCCAGGTCTTTCCACCTTTAAATAACTAAATTAGAGATGAATACCATGGGCAAAACCATTGGTTTCGAGTCAAGTTTACTTGAACTACCCTAACAACCCCCCTAAAACTTGACTCAGGGAGACTAACCTGGTCCCAATCATTCATCAACCATCTCACCTAAGATCCCACATTCACCCCCTCAAGCTAAGATACCACTACACCTACTATCTTGGTACCTATCCAAGTGGTCCATTCCACAACTTGATGACTCCATGCACCACTACACTACATGTATGCCTGGTCAAAGTGTTAAGGCCTTACAAAAATCCATGATTCTGTGAAACATGTATCCCTAAGCAACAAGTCTTACAACTTCCTAGGGAAATGCACCTATCTTGGACCAAAACCCTTAAGGTATTCATACACCAGTACTGTGATCACACCATTAAAATTCTCATCACATGTTTCTCCTTCACTATTCTTAAACCATTGACTCCATCTTTGTTTTCTTATTCATATAACCACTATCTTGCTATACCTCTAGTTTCACTGATCCATATCTTGCCTCAACCTTTCTTGCTACTTGACCTTTCTCTTTGTATATCTCCAATCCATGTTATTCATCCACATCCTTGTTATCATTGTGCATCCTCTTCCTAGATTTTGTTTCTACTCTTTCCTTTTTCTTTCCTATTTTCTCTCTAAAATCATTCAACTCAAAAAAACTAACTAGCATGTTTCATTAAAGCTCTGTTCAAGCTTCACATAAGAGCATACTCCAATCAAAAACTTAACACACAAATCTTTTCACCCTCTACAAGTAGCAATGTATTCTCCCAAAAACACACATTCATACAACACACCACAACACACTAACTCCATCCAAATTGGCTTCTGGCACACTCTCATGCTAGCTATGGCCACTCTCATGCTAGTTTTGGCTTTGGCTACTCTCCACTCTATGGTGGCCACACTTGAACAAACAAATAGTTAAACAATTTAACACTAGCTAGCTTCTTCATTACACTCTGTAATTTGGGCATGGATTCAATTCTTCCTTACACACTACATTAAAATAGACATTCTTTTCTTACTAGATTGTAGCAATGACCTTCCTATCCAATGAATTCCAAGCTTCATCTATCATTTTTGGGGGTTTCTTTGCCACTCCTTCAATTGGAAAATATTGATCCTTTTGAATCTGTATATCCTCCATTTATGGTTTCAATAAGGCAAAACTAGCCCCATTCAACTTCTCCATATTGCTTATTGTATTAGTCTCCATACTGCTAAGTAGACCTAGTTCACACTATTAACAATAAGAACCTGCAACTCTACTACCAATTGTTAGGATCAGAAAACACCAAGGGAAGTGATGGCTCTAAAGACATCGCTGCTTGGGATATGACTAGCATTGAATGAAAAATTTACTTAGAGTATTTACACCTTCAAATAGACTAAATTAGAGATGGATACCATGGGAAAAACCATGGATTCTCATATACATGGAGCTAAAAAATTGTCTGTAACTTGACCTAGTCAAGTTTACTTGAACTATCCTAATAAAGACATCTAAGAGGGAGATGAAAATAGAACTTGGGAAATTTTGAAGGGCAAAACATGAGAGCTCTCAAAGAATGCAACTTACTTTAATATTGGAGGATCAAGGAGTCAAAGAGCTTGTTCATGATGATAAAGGGTGTATTTGAACCATGATCAATTAAAATTGTCTTTGCATTATGTAATAATGCTTGAGCTTTTTAGATGTATAAAACTCATCCTTTAGGCTTGATCTTTTTCATATATATACTATTTT
>APFE030233480.1:91875-113841 GCA_000404065.3 Pinus taeda
AATGATTCTGTACTGGTGCAGTCCTTTACCAGTACGCAGGCTGCTACTTGCAGAGAGCTACAACCCTCTCTTGTTTTCCAGCTTCTCCTGGAAGGGAGCTACAACCCCCTTAGTTCTTGTACTAGTTGAAATACTAGTATGCAGGCTGCTACCTGCAGAAGAGTACAACCCTCTCTTCCTTCTAGGGACCACGTTTCATAAATTTTCAGACTGGATCCACAAATAACATCAATCAAACATCAAGAATTTTTGCCTCAACCAATCACCTTTTCACCAATCAAAACTGAATCAAAATAAACACTTCTCTGACGACTGTACCCATATCATAATAATAGTAATCACACCCCACTTCTGAACCTAGAACACTATAGCAATAAACAGAAGCAGCTAGAACATAAATCAAGAGATGTATGCTACTTCACTATTCAGAAACCTGCTTGCATACACTTTTGTGTCAATACCGACCTGCGTATACGTGAATTTCCCTTACAAGAACAGCGTGTATACACTTCTTTTCTTCACTGAACCTACGTACATCTCTATAAATTGATTCTTTCAAACATTCAGATATTAGTTAACCCAAATTATCAGATTTATAGATCAAGCATGCGCCACATATCACAAATCAAAATCATATAGAGATATCACTATTCCAGCCTTAAGATTTTGACCCATCAATAGAACTTATCCTTCTCCTTGCGCTCAAGTTCCTTCTTCATTCAGATCCAGATCTGCATCATAACCCAATCATAGTATTCCAGATCTAGCACTTTATTAGATATTCAATAATTCAGAAGATGCCTTGCCAAATGATCTCCTTCCTCTTTTATAGCCTTAGGCCTTTCACAATACCACGGAACCAAAAACCATAACAATTCAATACACGGACCAATACTAGAGATCAACACTTGACGAGATACCAGCCCAAACCATAGTTCAAATACAAGGACTAAATACCAATGAACCAAACATAAGATTCCATGTGCGTGCACTTTTCCTCTGCAGAAAAGGAACTTTTCTCTGCATGAAAGTGCGTGAATGTTTCTCTGCATGAAAGGAACTTTTCTCTGCATGAAAGTGCGTGAATGTTTCTCTGCATGAAAGGAACTTTTCTCTGCATGAAAGTGCGTGAACTTTTGGTTCACACCTTTTGTGCAGGAGACCTGTGGAACTAGAAAATAACTTTGTTGCACTATAATTTATCATCTGAGATGAGTGGGTTGCCATCAAGTACAACATATGTATCATAATGCCAACAGTGGAATCTTCATTGGATAAATTTTTCCACTTAATGGGATACTCTAAAATTGATCGATTTTGTAGTTCTCATATTCTTATTTCCTTGATTTCTTCAGGATCTTGATTTTTCCTTACTCATCAAGTTATGGAAATATAGTTTGAACTGGAAGCTTGTCACCTATAACCTTCTTCAAACATGAAACATGGAAAACTGGGTGTATTCACGAAAAAGCAGGTAGCTCCAATTTGTATGCCATAATATCAATCTTTTGGAGTACCTTATAAGGGCCCTAGTACTTGGGTGATAATTTATTATCCTTCTTAGATTTCTTGAGTGAAATTCATTTGTATGGTTGTAGTCGAAAAAATACCGAATCCCTTGGCATGTTAGAACTTCTTTTGTTGCAATGTTGATTTTCTTGTTGCTTTATTTGATTTTGCACTATAGTTAGATTATCCTTTAGAAGTTGGAGAACTTGTCGTTGATGGTCAATGTGGTCTTCCACTACTTGAACCTTATAATTGTCCCTTAGATATGATGTGATGGATGGTGGATGATGGTGGAGGTTTTTGCATAATTATTTCTCCTTCAATAATTTTAGAACCTTGTCAACATGTTGAACATGATCCTTCCAATACTTGTTGAAAATTAGTATATCATCAAAGAATAGTAACATAACTTTTCTAAGGAAGGGTTTGAAAAAGGAATTCATCAAATCTTGAAATGTGGAAGGTGTATTAGTAAGGCCAAAAGGCATGACTAGAAATTCATAATGACCTTCATGAATTCTCAATGTTGTTCTAACAATGTCTTCAGTCTTCATTGTAATTTGATGATATCCTAAACAAATTGTTGAAAATACCAACAAGAAATGTTAAGAATAGAATCCAGAAATTCCAATTTAATTTGTCCTTGAATTAAATTGTGAATTAAAATTGTAATTATTTTCTCATAGAAACTTGTAATAGTTAACTAAGTTAAGTTGACTTAGTTAACTTAGGAATTTTGAGTTGGAAGTCTTTTGGAAGTCATGTATATGTTCTCCCTACATTCTATGGGTCCAGAATGAGTTTATTTATGAGTTGTAATTAGATAACGCAGGTTATTGAGTTATAGTTAGTTAAGTTAGTTCTAACAGTTTATGGAACTAATAGAGTATTAGTAGTTAATTGGTGCACTAGTGCATCCACAAGTGTTACTCCAGTTAATAGAATATTCCCTCATCAGAAATTCATGCATGTCAGTTCAGAGAAATAGCCAATTGAGACTAGAGTGCAAGACAATGTACTATCAGTTGTATCATTTACTGAGTTGGAAATATCATGCATGAAATCAAAGAAGGTTATGATATATGCAATACAGATAAGTGGGGTTTTGAGAAGTGGCTTTCCATAGATACATCTTGTGTTATGTGCCATTGATTTATCTTCTTCTTGTTCATATTTTTTTCATCAATATTTTGGCTTCCGCTAGTTGAAAGTAGAAGTAGATTCTTGTCTTTTTCTTTAGTACATTTCATGAGCTTATGAATCTATAGGAAATTCTATAAAAACATCCAACTTGGTGAAGTAAATTGTTCCATGTAATTCATCCAATAATTCATCAATGACATGAATGGGAAATTTATGTTTAATAGTGAGCTTGTTGATATCCCTATAATTTGGACACATACACCATGATCCATCCTTCTTGTATACCAATACTACTAGAGTAGAGAAAGAACTTTGACTAGGATGAATTATGTTGACCTATAGCATTTATGCAACCATACACTCAATTTTACTCTTCTGGGCATAGGGATATTTGTAAGGTTTGATGTTTGGAGGAACACTTCATGGAATCAAGTGATTAGCATGATCATGATCACGAATAGGTGGGAGACCCTTGGGAGTCTCAAATACCTTGGAATGGTTGTCAAGGAATCATTGTTTCTTCTTAAAATTATTTTTCATGCCATTAGAGATGATTATATTACCAAGTTTCAGAGTTGTACCCCTTAATTAAATTTCTCTTCCTTCGTAGAAAAATTTCAAAAAAAAAAGTTCTTGGAAATTAAAAGTTATCATTCCCAAAGATTGTAACAATTGGACTCATAATACAACATCAACACCACCCATTGGAATGGTAATCAATGGAATATTTAATACATATTCCTCCATGGTTAGATTGATATTATGGCACTTCCCTGGGCAATTTATATTTCCTCCATTTGCAACCATCACTTGACACTCTAGTGCTAGGTAGATAAATCAATTCAAATCCTTGGCTATCTTAAAATGAATAAAATTATGGGTACTACCTGAATCAATCAATACTATTACATTTTAATTCATGATATATCCTTCTATCTTGAGAGTTTGAGGAGTGTTAATTCCCAATCAATGTATTACAAGATACGATCAAATTCATTTCTTCTTTTTCAAACCCTAGTGTTGGTTCTTGGTGTATATCTTCTTATTTTGATGTTTCTTGTACCTTTTCTTCCTTTTCTTCACAATCTAGATAAAATATTTTTTTTCTCGACAGACTTATGACCTTTAGTGTATGTGCTATCACAATTGTAACAAAGCCCTTTGGTTCTTTTTTCCTCGAGTTTTTGTGGTGTCAACCTTGTAGCTTGTGGAAAGCTAGGAGTGACAACACTTCCATATTTATAGTTGTGAGTGGTATAACTCCTTGTTACCATAATTTTGCTTTCAACGTTTCTTACCACCCTGCATGCCTTCTCCAATTAATTAGGTTCCCAAAGGTGAACCTCATGGTGGATGTTATACTTTAAATTCCTTATGAAGACATCAATCATATGCTCCTTTGGAATATCAATTACCTTGATATTCATTTGGAAGTCCTCAATGTGCTCTGCCGTTGAACACTTTTGTTTAAGCACTATCAATTGGCTAAAGAAGATATTTCTCTTTGTATCCTCATAATGTCCTTTTAATTCCTCTGTAAAAATTGACCAAGTGACAAGTGATTTATGAGAACAAATAGATCCATACCACACAAACTAATTGGGTTCTAAATATAAAGATGCAATGTGTACCTTTCATGTGTGTTGCACATCATGTAGATCAAAAAATTGCTCCATATGTAGTATCCATGTTACTAAATACATGCCATAAAATTTCCTCATATCAATATTAGGAATGTGGTTGGTATTCAACCTAAAGTTTGAGTCTCTAAAATCATAATTCACATTACTTTTGTTTTCATCATGAGTTTCATTTATTACCTTGTCATTATTAGGAAGCCTTTATTGTGGAAACTTTGTCAAACCTTCCTTTAAACCTTCCATGTCTACTTTTAAACCTTCCATGACCCCTTTTAAACCATCCATGTCTCCTTTTATAATTTCATCTTTGTTTCTCTTTGTGAGAATGTAATTTGTTGCACTTGGTCTCGTAATTTTGATATATCATGTTGTAATTCTTCCTCTTCATGCATCATAGTAGAGCTTTCTGATGGCTTAATGGGTGTAGAATTATTTTTTTTGGGCAGAATTTTAAAAGGAATTAATTATATATACTATTCACTATGCCCTTTCAATCAATTCAAATCGTTTTTTTCAAATAGACATTATGCAAGTTTAAAAATACCCACATTTTTAGGGCTTGATTGTGAGCTTGTCCATAGGTCAATCTTGAAAGTGTTGTGATTTCAATCTCCCACAGTTTGGAATTTTGTTTTGTAGTATCCATTTGTGTCCTCTCTCCAACCCCACTATTTATACTGAGATTGGATTCTTGAGGATAAATCTATACCAAATATCTAAAGATGACCTGCTTATGGGTTGGTTCAGTATAACAAACTTGTACAGAATGCCACGTGTCACTATTTTCAAACTTTAGCACTGAAAGTGGTACCCACAAATATAAAGTCCATGCAATTTCAATTACATATTATGAAATTCAATTTGGATGCCAGAAACAAAAGTTATTATGATTTTCCCCGAGTCACCTCATTGAGACTAAAATATGGAACATACAAAAATCCTAACTTTAATGAACCATATATCTGAGAATGTAATGAACCAAGTTCTACAAATTTTATACTATATTCACCATGATTTCGGCTCCACACAATCAAAATTTCAGCTTCTAAATCCTCATAGAAAAAAGGTTATAATGAAAATTCTAAGAATACCTATTTGAAGCAGTGAAACCCTAGAATATAGAGCTTTGACACCAAATGTTATGTAACCAAATAAAAAAAATGAGGAAAATATAGATCAACAACTTCAAAATAAGCCTCTTCGAGGGGGAAAATTATTTTTACATCACAAAAATGAACAATTCTTGGATGATTCAAATGACAAGACCCATTTGGTATATATGAGAGTCTAAAGTGTCAAAATATAATTAGGGCGTACATAAAAAAATATATATATATATAAGGGTACACAACAGAAATAGTGTGCTTTTATGGGGAACAACAATAAAAATATGGAGGCTACACTAGTATTATAGGGACCTAACATTTTTAATAATTATAAACCCAAAGGATTAAATAATAAAACGAAGATTTAATAAAATGCAAGGGATTAATATCAAACCCGAGGGCTAATATTGTAAACACTAGGATTAATATTAAATCCTAGGAAATATAAACATAAGATAAATAATATAAATCAAGAATAATTAATATTAACCATAGGATTATATTAAAGTATAGGGATTATAACTAGGATTAATATTATAAACCCAGGATTTAATATTATAAAACCCAAGGAATTACAAACAATGCGACAATGATTTCAGATTGATTAATATTATAAACACTAATATTAAGATTATAGACCCAAATAAAAACATTAATATTATAAAACCCAATATTAAAAAATCTCTAATATTATAAACCTAATATTAAATCCTAGTTATGTAATGTGACAATGTGATGTTGAATAAATTGCAATTTAATGTAACATTATGCCAATGATTGCTAGATTGATTGTCATATTAAGATGATGTTTATAAACCGAAGAGATTATTAATATTATAAAACTAAAGGATTAATAAGCCAATGGATTAATATTATAAACCCTAGGATTGATATTAGACCTTAGGATTAATATGATAAACCCTAAGATTAATATTGTAAACATTAATATTATAAACTATAAACCCAATATTAAACCTTAATATTATAAACCCAATAATAAAAAGCCTTAATATTATAAACCTAATATTAAACCCGAGGGATTAATATTATAAATCGAAATGATTGTTAATATTATAAACCTAAGCGATTAATATTATAAATTCAAGGGGTTAATAATATTATAAGCTCAAGGGATTAATAAACCCAAGGGATTAATATTATAAACATAACAGATTATAAACCCAAGGGAATATTATTAAACCATAGGATTAATATTATAAACCCTATGATTATAAATCTTAAGGTTATAATCCCTAATATTAATATTATAAACCCAAGGGATTAATATTATAAATTCAAGGGATTAATAATATTATAAACTCAAGGATTAATAAACCCAAGGGATTATTGATATTATAAACCTAAGGGATTAATATCATAAACCGAAGGGAATAATATTAAATCAGAGGATTAATATTATAAGCCCTTTATGATAAAACCTTAAGATTATAATCTTAATATTAATATTATAAACAAGGGATTATTAATATTACAAAACCTAAGGGATTAATAATATAAATCCAAAGATTAATAGTATTATAAACACGAGGGATTACTAAAGCCAAAGGATTGTTCATAATTATAAACCCATGGGATTAATAAACCTAAGAGATTTAATAATATTATAAACTGAGAGAGGAATAAATATTATAAACTCAAGGATTAATATTAAACCCTAATATTAATATATGAACCCTAGGATTAATAATAACTTTTAGGAATATAAACCCTAAGATTAATATATAATCCGAGGAATTTATAAACCTAAAGGATTAATATTAAACCCACGAGATTAATAAATCCAAGAGATTAATAATATTCTAAAACTAAAGGGATTAATATTAAAAACCAAAGGGATTAATATTAAATACTAAGGATTAATATTAAAAACCCATGGGATTAAAAATCACAAAGAATTAATATTATAAACACAAGGGATTATTATTAACACTAGGATTAATATTATAAAGCCTATGAATATAAAACCTAAGATTAATAATACAAACCCAAAAGATTAGAAACATTACAACTATGAATTTTTAGATTGATTTAATATTATAAATTATAAACCCAATATTAAAAATACATAATATTAAACCCCAATTATATATTGTGATGTAGAATAAATTGCAATGTAATGTAACATTTTGATAATGATTATCATATTGAGATAATGTTTATAAACCCGAGGGATTAATAAACCTAAAAGATCAATAATCCCAGGGTTTAATGTTATAAACCCAAGGGATAAATAAACCAAAAGGATTACTATTAAGCCCTAGGATTAATATGTATGACAATAATAACTTGGAGGAAGTGTATTCTTACAAGTACCTAGGAATTGATATTCATCACAAGCTCAACTGGAACCATAACATGAAGAAAAGGATTAATGGGGGGTGGAAAGCTTATTTTGGTCTTGAAAATAATTGTAAAACAACAAACCTCATAAGGTGGGATAAAAAGAAGTTCCTCTTTGAAATTTAGTCACTCCTGTTATCTTATATGGCTGTGAGGTTTGGGCTTGCAGCATATCCAGAGAATCATGGAGAAATATTGAGAAAATCGAGAAGCGTTTTATAACTTATAACCTAAAAATTAAAAGTAATACATCCTATCCTATTCTCCTTATAGAGGCAGGTCTTTCCCCTATTGAGAGCCTATCTATGATTAGGTTTCTGCTGTAGAAGCACAAACTCAATAACATAGACGATCATAGACTTCCTAAGCTAGCTTTAAATTCCAACCAAAACCACCTAAGGCTCAAACAGGGGTGGCATAAAGACACAAGGGCCTTGTTAAACTATTGGGAGATCAACGAGAATCATGCATTGCAAAACATAAATAACATTACAGATATTGTTACTTCTAAGTTCAAAGAAAAAGTGTGGTGTGAGAAAGATTTAGCAGCTAAAAGAAAATTAATTTATTATAAGGTCATCAACCCCACCCTAGAAGATCAAAAGTATCTCTCTATTTTAACTAGCTCAAAGAATAAAATTAATATAGCAAAGATTAGAACGAATTCTCATGAGCTCCATAGTGAAACAGGTTGTTGGGAAGTTCCTAAAACGCCATGGATGGAAAGGATTTGCTATATATGTGAGAATAGGAACATCGAGGATGAAAACCACTTCCTCTTAGAGTGCCCCGCGTACAACAACATTAGGTCTCAATTTCACAATCTTTGTTGCAATACTGACCTTCCTAGCCTTTTACAATGTCAAAATTATAGTGAGCTTGGGAGGCTTCTCTCCAAGCTTTTTGAGCATAGGAATAAAATCCTAAATCAAAATAAATAATTTGCTTCTTTAGGTTTGATAGACCAATGTTTGGTCTCAGTGGAAGTTAACCATCATCATTATCATAAACCCTAGGACTAATATTAAACCCTAGGGTTACCATTATAATCCCAAGGGATTATAAACCTAGGTGATTAATATTAAAACTTAGGATTAACATTATAATCCCAAGGGATTATAAACCCTAAGATTAATATTATAAACCCTTAGATTAATATATCAAACCTAAAATTAATATTGTAAACCCTAATATAATATTATACATATTATGGATTAATATTATGAACACAAGGGATTAATATTATACATCCAATGGATTAATAATATTATAAACTCAAGGGATTATTGATATTATAAACCCAATGGATTAATATTAGAAACTGAAGGGGTTAATATTAAACCTAGGATTATTATTATAAACCCAATGGATTAGAAACATTGTGACCATGATTGTGAGATTGATTAATATTATAATCCCTCGGATCAATATTACGATCCCTAGGATTAATATTATAAACCCTAATATTATAAATTATAAACTCAATATTAACCTTAATATTGTATTAAAAATCCCTAATATTAAATCCCAGTTTTGTAATGTAATAATGTGATGTTAAATAAATTACAATGTAATGTAATATTGCGATAATGTTTGTTAGATTGATTGTCATATTAAGATAATGATTGTCGCAATGTGACATTGGATAAATTTTTGTATCATTCCAACATCATAGTATTAAGCTATAATATAAAACCCTAACATTATACAATTTGATATAATAAACCATAAAATGAATATTATAAACCCTATTTTTAAGCCACAATATTATAAATTATACATGCCATATTAAACCCTAATATTAAATACAAAATAAAAACTTTCAATCTTTGGATGTCAATATCAACCTTTTCTTGGATTTGGTTTATCCATTGACTTAATTTAATGATAGAGTTAACATATATGGAGAGATTTCAATTATATTAGTTATTTCTTTATGCTAATTAATATTTTAGAAATAATAACTTTGATTTAAATTTTTTCAATTAAATATAACAATTAATCATAAGGCTATTATTTATAAAAAATCTAATTTACTATTTCATAAATCTAAATCATGTTTCCTGTATATAGATTTTATTGTTCCAAATTTTGATATAAAGCTTATAAAAATGGAATTATTATAATAAACTTAATCTTATCATATTTTTGTATTAATGAAATAATTTAATATATCTTATACGATAAAATTTTATGGAAGTATGCTAGTTTATGTGGTGTAGCTTAATGGTGTCGCTCTAATATGAAGTGTTGGATATCACCTAATGTAATTAGCTATCACTCCTCAGAACACATGAAGGTGATTATGAATTTTTGGCTATGCTATTTGGACTTAAAAATGCATCTTCAACATTTCAAAGCTTGACGAATTCTATTTTCAAACCATTAGAAATTTTGTGCTAGTATTTTTTGATGACATACTGATTTACAAAAAAACCTTGGGAAGAGCATGTACGACATGTTGAGAAGGTTTTAACACTACTAAAAGATAAAAGCCTATATGCAAAGCCTTCCATGTGTGCCTTTGAGACTCAATAAGTGGAATATTTGGGTCATACTGCATCACACGATGGTGTCAAGGTGGATCCTAAAAAAATCAAAGCTATGAGGGAATGGCCAATCCCAAATACTTGAATAAACTCAGAGGATTCTTAGGATTGGTAGGATATTGCCACAAATTTATCAAGAATTATGGTCAAATAGAATCACCTCTAACAAAATTATTGAAGAGGGAATCAGTTCTATGGACTAAAGTAGGAAACAAAGCATTTGAAGAACTTAAAGATTCTATGTGTACAACTCTCATCTTAGCAACACCTGACTTCAAAACATTATTATTTGTGGAGTGTGATGCCTCAGGCCATGGAATTGGTGTAGTTTTGATGCAATAAGGAAGACCCACTGCCTTTAAAAGTAGCGAATTTAAAGGAAATAACTTACTCAAACCCATTTATGAAAAATAAATATTGGCCATACTACATGCAATTAAGAAATGACGTTCATACCTAATAGGAAGGCACTTCAAAGTAAAAATAGATCATGATAGTCTAAAGTACCTCTTGGAGAAAATATTATCTTCAGAAGAGAAATAAGAACGGGCCACAAATATGTTGGGTTATGACTTAAAAATTATCTACAAAAATGGAAAACCAAATATTGTGGTAGATGCACTCTCAAGGAAAGAGGAAGTCACAAATAGTTTTCTATGTTCTATTTCCATTCCAAAGTATAACTAGGTGGAGGATGCAAGGATAGAATGGTAGAAAGTTGAGAAGATATGCAAGATCATTCAGCAACTATAGGAGGACCTTGATGCAGTAGAAAAATTCACATGGAAAAATGATTTGATATGGTGCGAAGGTCACATATACTTACGTAAGAATTATCAACTCAAACAGAAAGTCCTATTGGGATTATACAATTCTCATATAAAGGAACATTTAGGGTTCTCGAAGACATAACATAGGATCAATAAAGTTTTTTTGGAATGTCTTCAACCAAATGTGCAAAAATTTGTGGTGGTATGTATGTTATGCCAACAAAATAAAGGATAAAATATCAATTCCCCATTGCTCCTTCAAACATTATCTATACCAAGCCAAAGTTGGGAAGAAGTTTCAAAGGATTTTATTATAGGTTTACCAACATCTGAAGGAGAGAGTTTCATTATCGTAGTGGTAGATTGAATAACAAAGTATTTCCACTTTTTCTCTCTTTATCATCCTCTTAAAGAAAATATTGTGGAAAAATAATTCATGGAAAAGATGCAAAAGATACATGGAATACCAAAGATTATTGTAAGTTATAGAGATCAATTTTCACTCGAAAATTTTTGGAATAAATTATTTTCTTGTATGGGTACTCAATTGGCTCATAACTCATCTTACCATCCATAATTTGATGAGAAAACTGAGATTGCGAATACATTTTTAGAAGGATATACACATTTATTTGCATCTAATAAATAAAAAAAATTAGTCAAATGGTTGCCCTTGGTAGAATGGTGGTACAACACATCCTTCCATTCTTCATAAAAAATGTCAGCATTTATGGCACTTTGTGCATATTATCCTGCATCCATCACATCACCCTTGAAAGGGGCTATAAAGACTCAAGCAATAGAGGACCACATCCAATACCAACAAGAGGTTGTCAAACTATTGAATGGAAACTTTGTTATGACACCAAATAAAATGAAACAGTTCAAGTAGATCAACATTGCAATGAAAGGGATTTCGAAGTGGGGTATTTCATATTTATAAGACTACAACCATATAAAAATAAGGACAATAAATTAGTTCCAATATAGTATGGCCCCTATAAGATGTTGTAGAGGATTAGAAGTATGACCTACAAATTAGAGTTGCCTCCATATTCACATGTACATTTAGTATTCCATATTTCTTGCTTAAAGAAGGTTATCAGTGATAAGTTCCAATTCCAAACTCTTCTACTTGAGATCAATGAGAAGGGAAAATATTATTAGAACCAAAAATAATTTTTCAAACAAGGGCTAAACAACTAAGAAATCAATCAATTACCAAGTACCTCATCAAATAAAAGAACTTACAAGTGAAAGAAGCTATGGGAAGATGAGTATTTCATGCAGAAACACCCAATGTAGATAGTCAAGTGTTAAGGACAACACTTCTTTGAAAGGAAGGGGCATGCTAAGCCGTATATAATCCCCATGTAAACTCAAAAACATATTATTAAGCCCTAGATATTGAGTGATTACATTTATATTATTATATTGTTATGTATGCTAAAACCCTTCATGATTCCATTTTCTTAATAATTGTATCATTTGTCTCATGCACACACACATAGTAGGAGACCTAGTCTTAGGATAATCAAATATTGTCTTCTTCATTGCATTTGTTGTATAAGGAGACCACCCACCCACTCAAGGTAGACTATAATTATTAGTTTCTTATCATTTTTAAGGTGCATGGATCATAATAGGAAGACCCTTTATTTACCTCTTAATTATTTATGCATATACAATATGAGTTTGCAATATACAAGGAATTGGGCCCTTGACTTACTCTCAAAATACAACAATAAACAACCCACTCAGTTTACCAAAACCTGAGCCTCAAACATAAACAAGAGACACACCAACTTGATCAAATCTTCCTTGAATGACTCAAGCATAAGGTTTCCTCAGCATAAGCTTGTGGGGCTACTTGTTTTGGTTGCAACAGCTCTCAACATGTTATTACAATACGAATCCCAAACCCGTGGCTCACTCCTCCAACTCACACACAAGGAAATTTGTTCCACCTCCTTGACTTGACACCTTCTCTACCACAAGGGTAAAGTGAGTCCCATGTGAATTTCTCTACACAAATTAGACATGCACCTCATCTAGATAAGATATATTTGCATTGCTTCAACTCATCTCTCTACTCGAAAACATATACATAACTCATGGATGAAGGAATGTGTTGCATTAACTAATGCTTGTTTCACTTGAGCTAATGCTTCACTTAGCTTGTCCAACCTTTATTCCACCACATATATCAATAGAAACCATTATTTTCCAAGCACTTATACTGAAGCCAACTCTGAGTGGGTTAAGTCAACACTCCTTTCCAACTCCTTCATGGCTTTGCATGTCACAAATCATTGTAAGGAACCAATTGAGAGAAGTCATCCCATAGGTTGACTTGTTTCAACCTCTCTTCTTAGGCATACTCATCTTGACTTTGGAACACTCACCTTGTTTCAACTCAACTCAGTAAGAGTGAACTATTTCTTGGGGTGCTTGGTCTACATTGTGACTTGAATCGAGATGCAAAGCGTGCTTGTGGGTGTCTAGGGGCCTTAAACCTGTGAATGTGGGCATGTTGATGGGCATGATAGGATAAAAAAAGAGAGAATAAAATGAAAGATTCATTAAAAGGATGTCAAGATGTTGATAGAGAAGCACATGTAGGAGAATCAAGGGAACAAAATAGATCCTTGAATACAGCCTGGACAAGAGGGGAAGATAAATTGCTAACATAAGAGAATGGAGGGGAGCCGACCAAGGAAAGTGTTGGGAGGGAGACTTAGTAATAAAGAAGGAGAGCCATGAGGGGGAGAGAGGAGCCTAGAGAGGTAATACATAAGGAGGCCACAAGGGAATTAACATTCAGAAAACATAGGGGTTGACAAACCAAACAAATACATAATGTAAAGAGAATAAAAAAAGAAACAAAGAGGAAGAGGTAAGACATAGTGTAGAGAAGACGATCTTGGACGAGTGCATTCAAATTTCACAAGAACGAAATGGTTTATCTAGTGGCAAGAGGTACCTCAATCATAGATGCAGTGAGATTTTTTCATGAATGTGGCGAAGTGGCTAGCGAACCTGGAAGGAAAAAGTGGCTACTTGGTGGGTAAAAACGCTCAAGCAGTCTAGTAGTAATTTACCTTAAAACTATGTTCAACATTGGTAATGTGAGGACCTTCCTCGCTACGTTTTCATAGGTGAACCAAAAACTAGAGGTGTGTGCTAGCCCAGTTCTTAGGAAGATAGAATAGCAGAGGGGCCCTATAATATATTATGTTTGTTGAAGCCTACTTATGGAGAAAAAACTTCCAACGATCAATGTTGTTACAACTGTGAAATTCCTAAACCAATATGGGAGTATCCATGCTCGACGTTAGCTTGGAATGATGCTTTGCATCGAAGAAGCTCTAGCATGTAGACTAGAGATTCAAATGGAAATCGAGGGATATTTGACTAGTGTGTAGAGTGCAAATGTGTTTAATTACAATGGTAAATGTTTTTAAGTGGCGTCACCTCAAATTCATTCACATTTTAACAACCACTAAAAGGTTGTGTTTCCATGTCCCACAGTCCTTGGTTAGGTGGGACAATGACACCACTCATGCTTAAAAATAACCCCATACGAGAAAAGATAAATGTTACCACCTTTTAAGTACATTTATTTCCACATTGTTTATTCCCAAATTTATTAACACTATAACAATTAATAAGATAACATTTTTTTTATTCAAATAATAAAAATTATGAATATTTATGTTTATATAGTGTGTAAATTTTTTCTATAAAAAAAAAGGTGTACATGGATCAATATATAATTAATTAATATTTTAAGTTAATTTTAAAAGTCAATTTAGTTTGTATGTAATTTAAAAGTTAAAACAAACAATACATTTACAAATGTTTAATTATGTTAAAAATCAAAGTCATATTTATTTTATTTTTAGTGGATGTTCTTCATCATCATCAATAGTATATTGTCTCTACTTAAGACTTTGGATCTACCAAGTGCCCAGAGGGATCAAACTCTAAAAGAGGTTTGCATGTTTTGATCCCTCTCGGTGCTTGATAGATATGGAGTTAAGACGAATCTGTATTGGTTTAATTTTCACCTTTAAATCTATATATACTAATATGCATGTTTAAACATGTATCTTAACCAATACAACATTTAATACAAAATTGCATATATTGTGTACCACAAACATACATCTTATATTAGAGGAACATTAAATATAAAGACAATGCCAACAAAAACTCTGAACAACAATGATAACACATGAATTAGAACCTAAAGTAGAAGTGTCAAAAACATCACAGGATGCATTTTAATTATAATAATAATAAAAAATCTGGGAAGCAATACTTCTCTTACTTTGTACCATCTAAGAGTGTATGCAAAATATTATGAGAAGGTCTCTAAGAAATTGTTAGTGGGAAAAATGGCATACCTATTTTTTTTCTTGGCAATTTGACCTTTTATTTCTTTTCTTAGACGTGATGTGAGTGTATGTGCATATAGATAATAAAATTCTTTCTTATACCCACAAATATTCAGACCAACTCTATGGATTTATTAATTGCAACACACTCAGGAAAAAAAAATAAATCATTAGATTATGTTATTTCTCGAAACCTATCACTTTAAACCATTTTTCTATATCACATTTCAAAGGACTATTATCTTCTAAACACCTCTCATTCCGTGCTCAAATGGACTATGCCCCTGATGGTAGATGAGAGCGAGAATGATGTTTTGAGCAGACTGGTCACGACTGAGGAAATTCATAGTGTCCTTCTTACATGTGCCAGGGAAAAGAGCCTTGGACCTGACGGTTGGGGGGTCGAGCTGTACATTCACTTATTTGAGATTATGTCCTTAGATCTTCTAGAAGTGGTGGAAGAATCCAGGGTTAAGGGATACATCTCGGGAGCCACTAATGCAACCAACATTGTGTTAATTCCCAAAAAGAAGTATCTTAATACATTCCAATAATTTTTCCCCATTTCCCTCTACAACTCTGTTTACAAATTGATATCTAAGCTTACTCTTGTTAGACTTAAAATCTAGTTGATTGACGCATTTCTCAGGAAAAAATTGACTTTTTAGATGGGAGACAAATACAAGACATGGTGGCCATTGCGTAGGAATGCCTCCATTCCATTAAGGTGAAGAGGCTGAAATCATGTCTTATGAAGATTGATAATAAGTCATTTGACAACGTAGACTGAGAATTCTTGAGATTGATCCTCCTCAAAATCAATGCCACTATACAAAATGTCAATTGGATCATGGCATGTGTGAACTATGTCAGTTTTGTTGTGATTATCGATGGATTTTTGACTTCTTTTTTCAAATCTTTTAGAAGTCAACGCCAAGGTTGCGCACTATAACCCATTATTTTTCTTCTCATCATGGAAGAACTTAGTAGGAGGATTGCATATTATAAAGCCAAAGGATTTATTGTGGGCATTAAGGTGAGTCGACAAATCAGTTTCACACAAATAATGTTTGTTGACGATCTCCTAAGTGGTGGTGCAACATCTATTTTAGAATGGACTCATTTTCATCACATCCTCTCTTCATTTGATTATGCTTCTGGCCTCAATATGAATTCAAGCAAATATGAATTGATATATTCTCATGTGGATGATGGAGAGACTGTGAAAATATGTGGTCTTTTCAGGATCTATGTTCGGCCTTTGTATTTTAACTTTGTATCCATGGGTTTTAACATTAAGCTTAACCATTATATGAATGCGGACTAAAGATGGATTATAAAAAAATTGAACTCAAATTGGCACATTGGTCGTATAGGTGGCTTTCTATAGGAGATAGACTTATTTTGATTAGATCTGTTTTATAATCATTATCAGTTTACTAGATGCACTTATATAAGTTGCCAATGGAAATCATTCACAAGATAGATGTTATCTTGGCTAGATTCCTATGGTCTAGAAATGATCTATCTAGGAAAATACATCTGGTTCGCCTACCCCTTATTGCCAAAGTTGTTGATAAGGGGCGATGGGGTATATTGGATATGATCTCATTTAATCAGGCTTTCATTTGCAAGAGTTTACTGAGAGAATTATCTAGTAGGGGCATCTAATGACATATCATCAAATGTAAATACTTGGCATATAAGGATTTTGATGACTGGATCAAAGAAGGTGTGAGATTTTCCCCTTCCTTCTCATATATTTGGCATAGTATGATGAGGAACATATGTTGGTTATTTGCGACCCTCTGTTGAGAGGTTGGAAATGGAAATAGGATTAGCGTTGGCTTGGATGCTATCAGGGGCTGTAGGGAGCTCATTCATTATCTGTTCCTCTCCTACAACATCTGCGCGGAAGAGGTATCTTTATTTTCCCTCATGTTATCTCATTTTGGGCACTCTTTCCTATTATACATACTTGGATATGGGAAGAAGACATTGATCTTTCTGGTTGTATGGCTACAAAGTGGAATCTATATTTTAGGCAGGCTATGGCTGCAAGGATTTTTATTTCTGACGCGATGGATAGGATCAGTTGGAATGGAAAAATCATGAGAGCCAGATCATTATCAACGAAACTTACAAATACATTTCCAATCCAACTCCATCAACTGAGGACCATATTTGGCCACAAAAGTCATGTGAATGGGAGTTTCTACTGAAACTTAAATGTTTTAGTTGGCTAGCCTTTGATGGGAAAATCCTCAATCTGGAGATCCTATCTCGTAGAGGCTTTATCAGTCAAAGTATATGTTCTCTTTGTATGCAACATTTGGAGGATGTGACTCATCTTTTTCTCAGGTGCCCAATCGCTACTAAAGTATGGAATTTTGTCTTACATACCTTTCATATTGGAGGAATCTAAATTCAACATTCACTAGAGTCATACTTCGAACATTGGTTTGAGACTCAACATGAGTTTTGTACCTTACCCTTTTATACCATTTGGGGAATTTGGTGCTATAGGAATCGTATGATATTTGAGCACAAAAGGGTAGATGTAAGGCATATAGTATTGGGGATTGCGGCCTAATACTTAGAAATAGGTCCCAAGATTAATGTACTAAAACCATGGAAGATTATAAAATAGGATGTGTGGAAAAAGCTTCCAGTTGGATTCTTTGATGGTGCTTGTTCCAACAGTCAATGTGGATGTGGTGTTCTCATTGTCACCGAGCCTGGTTTCTATTTCCATTTCTGGTGGGAGGGTGGCAGGGGAACCAACAACAGGGCGGAAATCATTGCATTATGGGGTGTACTCTACACTATGAACTGACTCAACATCAACAATTTACAGGTCTTTAGAGATTCTAAAGGCTGCATAGACTGAATTAAGGGGCTCTCCCATTTCCAACCTCCTTTGTTGTCATATTGGATGAAGCACATTCACATTTTGGAACAATCCTTTCAACACATCTCTAGCTACAAGCACATCTATAGGGAGCATAACCTCATTGTTGACATTCTTTTGAAAAGAGGAGTTACATCAGCACCTAGGGTCATTCATTACACTATTTACAAACATGACTCATGATTGAATCTACTCATGATTGAATCTAAGAGTATTCTTGTTTTCTAGTTTCTGCAAATTTTCTTGTTATTTCGTTTTTTACTGTGTCTGGTTTTTTTTGGTCTATTATACCTCTTTTCTTTTTCTCTATCCGTAACTCATTGAAAGATTAACGAATAATAAAATTAACAATTACATATATAAAAATTATATCTGTAATGGTTTTTTTGTGTATCTAAATACTCATAATTTTGTATGAAACAAGCTGAACTGAACATAGAATGATCTATGTAACTTGTACTCTCTTTTCTATATATAAAAGACAACATTTTTTTCTTATGGAAAAATATTCAAATGATACTATAATAGGTGGGATATTACCATGTTTATTTATAACATGGATATAAACTGCGCAAGATAAGGATTGATCTCAAGCATTTGAATTCCATAGTTAATGATGTAGTGAAATCACATGATAATGCATGGTGGCTCAATGTCTTTACCATCATTTTATTTGCATTTCTTTGAATTATTTTAAATGATTTTTTTAATAGGTTGCATTAGGGGAATATCGAAGAGCCAGAATAGTTTCATGAAATGGTTGAACACGGTTATAAAGAAATGGTTGAAAATGATTGACAACTGAAGAACCTAAAAAGAAAGGGTGAATAGATTGATACAGAAACATATCAACATGCACATATATATGTATACTTGATACAGAAACCTATCAACATGCACATAACTCTGTATACTAAATCACCTCTGGCCAAAACAAAAATAACAAATTCAAACTTGGAAATCAATTTGTATAATACAAAATTTACAAATCTATACTCGCTTAATATATCTGGCCTTGAGGAGATTTTACTCTTGATCTCCTGGTTAACAAGGTATCACCAACCTTGGAAGTTAAATACTAGACGTTAGAAATCGTTAAGAAGAATTAAAACCACACATTTATGTCAATTGCTTTGGCTCGTACAAATCACCTACACAGCTATTCCCTGTTGAGATTTTATGTTTATTAAATTTGGCAAAAATCTCATGTAGGTGACAACAATAGGATTTGTTGCTAAATTAGCTCCATTTTTGTTGAGGACGAGTTATTGCATCCTATATTTGTTGTGAGAGAATTTATGATTCCGTTTTCTACTCCTAGCTATAAAAATATAAGCCCGTAGAGGATAATGAGTGAGTGAAGAGAGTGTGTGAGGAATTAAAATTGTTGTAATCTCCTGTTGAATAATAAGATTGCCAATGCCTCTATTTTGGTGGATGTAGCCCAAATTGGTTGGGTGAACCACGTTAAATCTTTGTGTTATTTTGTATTATTTTAAATTTCTGCTACGCATTGTTCGCTCTAACAATTGGTATCAGAGCATGTTGTGGAGCTGGTACGTGTGACAAAGACGCCAAGTCTGCTGCGGAAGGTGGATCTTTCCTGTTGGCGCAGTTTCGTCGGGAACAGTCGCGCCAATTTTGAGCCAAAGGAAGGGTTGGCGTGATTTATTTAGGAATAGGCGCGCCCATTGGCGCGACTTTGAGCGTTATACTTGCGCCAGTGCACCAAAATCCCAATTGGCGCCGCAACGCAAGGATTAAGCGGGCCAATTTCATGACTCGCGTGGATTTGGTTTGTGGCGTGGATCTTTCGCCGTCAAGGAGTGCCAAGCATTTTTCTCTTTGGTAAAACTGCAATCTTTTTGTAAATTGTAATATGCCATGACATGGTACGACAGAGGCATTTTATTATAAAGTAAAGGCATTATAGTATAAGGAAAAGGAATTTTTTAAATAAAAACTTTATTTATTAAAAAGTTGGAGTTGAAGATTTTTTTTTTTGTTACAACATGGCAAAAACTCAAAGTGCTCGTTTTGAGATCGAGAAGTTCAATGGCAAAAACAACTTCGAGATCTGGAAATTGAAAATGTATGATATACTTGTGCAACAAGGCGTGGCGAAGGCTTTGTTGGGAAAAGCCAAACAACCTTACACTATGACAGATGATGAATGGAGCGACTTGGATGAAAGAGCACTGAGCGGTATTCGACTGTGTTTGGCGGATGATGTTTTGTTTAACATCGTGTCAGAGAAAACTGTTGTTGGTTTGTGGACAAAGCTTGAGAAGCTGTACATGAAAATCCTTAACCAATAGGATTCTTCTGAAGCGACAGTTGTACAGTTTGCGCATGAAGGAAGGTACATCTATTACTAATCATTTGAATACCTTTAATACTCTCCTGGTGCAGTTAGAAAGTATAGAAGTAAAATTTGAATCAGAAGATAAATCTATAACTTTATTATGCTCGTCACCCGAGTCATGGGATCATTTTGTTACTTCTATAAGTCTTAGTTCATCAGAAACCCTTGAATTTGATGATGTTGTTGGAGCTTTGTTGTCTGAAGAGACAAGGAAGAGGTAAAATTCAGAAACCTCTACATCAGAAGCAATGATGGTCAGAGGTCGTTCTAAAGAAAAACGCTTTAGTAAGCACAACGACTTGCGTTCAAAATCGAAAGGGAAGAAGAGTAAGGTAAAGTGTTGGTTTTGTGGCAAATCAGGACATTTGAAGAAGCACTACTGGAAGAGACAACAAACATCCAAAGAAGACTCTTCGATAGAGAAGAAAGAAGCAAGCACGACAGATACAGGTACAGCATCAGTTTCAGGTATGAGTGATGAAGTGTTATCAGTTAATTTTTCTAATCATGATCAACATTGGTTGTTAGATTCTGGCGCATCAAATCACATGTGTATTCATAGAGAATGGTTTAAGACTTATAAATCAATCAATGATGGAGTTGTTTACATGGGAAACGATGTCACATGTAACATTGTGGGAATTGGAAGCATCCAGCTTAAAATGTTTGATGGGACAAATAAAATTCTAACTGATGTAAGACATGTACCTGAATTAAGAAAAAACCTCATTTCACTAGGAGTACTAGACATTAATGGATATAAAACTTTTATTCAAGGTGGAGTAATGAAAATTTATAAAGGAATTTTACTAGTAATGAAAGCAAAGAAAGTTGGAAATCTTTTTCAGTTAGAAGGAAGAATAGAGTCAGATCATGTTTCTACAGTTTCTGAAAATGACAGTAATTCTATTCGTTTATGGCATCAAAGGTTAGGCCATATGAGCGAAAGAGGTTTAAAGATTTTATTTGATCGTAAGTTACTTCCTAATTTAAACTCTGTTAAGTTAGATTTCTGCAAACATTGTTTGTTTGGGAAACAAAGCAAGCAGAAGTTTGAAACTGGAAAACATACTAGTAAGGGAATCCTTGATTATATCCATTTTGATGTTTGGGGTCCATCTGCTACAACCTCATATGGAGGATCGTCATATTTTGTATCTTTTATTGATGATTTCTCTAGAAAAGTGTGGGTCTACATGTTAAAGAAGAAGT
>APFE030233496.1:8398-80402 GCA_000404065.3 Pinus taeda
AGTGAAATATTATTAGCTCATAATAATATTTAGACTATAAACTTTGTCTTATTCTCTTGGAGCACTTCAGTTTGAGCTACAGAGGTGGCACATACAGCTGTCAGAAGGAAATACGCTTTTCTTATGAGTCAGTTGAGTTGTTTGCATGCATGACTTCAGTTAGAACTCAAGTGAGTTGAGTTTAGTGGACTGGAGGTGCAGTTGATGGAGTTGTGTTCAGTTTAGCTTTGTAAAACTGGTTGTATTTAGTCTAACTGGCAAATAGACTAGAGATGAGTTGGGTGCAAATATACTAATGATGAGTTGTTAAACTAATTATTAACTCATAATGCAACTAAAGAATACATCAGTTAACTCAGTTGCATGTCAGTGCATGTTCAGTTTAGCATGGACAGGTGTTAGAGGATCAGATTGCTATCAGTTGTGACTATAGTTGTGCATGAGTATTTGCACAATCAATGGGATTGAGTTATGCCAATGAGAATTGGCCAATACCAAGTGATTATAGCCTCTGCTCACGTGATTCCCAGTGTGAGTGATTATTTTGAGGTAAATACGATTTTGGTTCAACCATTCTCATCCATTCTTGTGCAGGTATTGAGCAGTGGAGGCAGGCAAGCAGTGGAATAGATTTGGAGATCAAATCTGAGTTGTATTGTGTGTAACAGATGCAGATAGTGCTGGATACTTGTGACAGGTATTGACTATTGTAATGTTACATGTTCTCAATCATTAATATACAGATAGTGTGGGGTTTTCAGCTGTAAGCTTTCCCCGGGTTACATACTGTGTTAATGTGTGCATGCTCTTGATGTTTTATTGTTATTGATGCTGCTATATTGATGATGAACGTAGAGGAGCTTATGTATTGTGTATGTATTCTGCAATAGTACATGATCAGGATAATCTCCATTGAATATGTGTTTATTATTCAAAATTTGTACATTTATGAGTTTTAGAGATCTCATGTATTCTAGCCTCTCCACCAAATTTAGTTGCTAGAACACATCCGATGCTACAAAAAATAGCACTCCCTCTTAGCGAGGAATGTGTTCTAGTGTTGCACACCCTGTCACAACACCCTGTCTCTATATCACCTCTTGTCACGCTGCTAATATATAGTCATATTGCCCACCAACCACTGTGCAACATTGATGTTGCATCTATGTTGCTGCTGACACTACCATACTACTGCCAACCCTACATCTGCACTGCAATTGCAACAACTACAATTGAAAAGCATCTAAAATACTGAATCAATTGTGTTCAGTATGATGCACCTATCTCCCGAGTCCTGACTGCTACTAGCATTTGCACCGTCACTAAAAAAATCTGCATTGCTGCCAACTCTGCATTGAGCCACCTGCTTTGTTGTCAACACTGCACTGCGTTCCTCGGCATTTGACTGCTACTAATCTGTAACTGCCACAAATCCATCTAGCTACTAAATATTGTGGCCCCCCGTAGCTAGGTAATGACCCATGAGGTCGACTCAAGAACCCTACGTAGATCTTTGTAGCTCTGGGACTTTGATCTACTCACACCGTTGTTGCTACCTATGCACTATTGCTACAACTACTGCAATAATGAGCTTGGTCTCTCAGACCCTAAAGCACTAGCTTCCATAGGGTTGCTCCCTCTAAGTCTCGATCTCCCTTTATGAAATCTCTCTGCTCCCTCCTGGAAACTGGCATCGTCCTCCTGTACTAAAAAATGGACTACATAGCTCTGCGATGGGAATCTCTTGGTTGAAACTGCTCCTACATCCTACAACTAGGCAATTCACACTACATGTGTCATTGCATCTAGCTCTCCAATTGTCTCCTAGGTACTAACTACATCTAGAGTTGTGGTTGTCATCTGAATGACTGGTTGCATTTGTTGACATTAAACCTGTGATTATGATATTATGGGCTCTTGTAGCAAAGGTGATGGTCCACTGCAACAATTTGGAATTAATCTGATTGATCTCCTTTTTGCAACTATGTTGGACCCTGCCCATCCAGCGCACTGGAGTTTCATACTCCTCATTCGCTTGGATCTGGTGCCCCACTATCTCCTTTTGAGCCTAGTCCCTAGCTAGGACCCTTCCTTTATTTGCAACTCGCACTTCATTCGGCACCTATCTCTCACAATTGGAAGTAAATCTGTTGACCAGATCTGCATTTTGGGTAACTCACACAACCTCCTTTTGAATCTCGTACAGTCATCCTTGATGGGCTGCAAAAATTTGGAAAATCAAAACTCAAGAAAATAAACACGGAATCTCCCTCTTTTGCTCTGCTACTCGCACTCCCTTCTGGAGTGCGTAGATCTGCTAACTGTTACTGCCAATATACAATGGAAAATCGAACTTTTGAAACTCAAAGTTCCCTAAGAGAAATATTCCCTCAGTTGTGTGTTCTTTTCTTTTCCACCCAACGTTGATTCTGCAACTGCAAACTGCTGTGAAACCCTCTGCATCCAACCAAGGAATCCACTCAGTGAAAATATGAGCTACTGCTACTCCCTTTACCTACTGCAATCACTGATTTGGGAGATTAAAAAAAAAATTGCCTCCTACATTGAAAAATCGAACTTCCCCTAGCAACTTGGCCTACCTGGCAATGAATTGCGTTGCCTCAATAATTTTGGCCTTCTGAGCAGTGGAATTCTTTCCTTTGCTTATGACCTTCTGGTTAATCACTTACGCTCTAATACCATGTGAAAATTCCACAAACTAAAATCTTATTGCAACAACTGGTATTATTTTTTCTAACTGATAAATTAATTCTTTAGTTTATTGTTTCGACAACATCAAAATAAACACATTGCAACCTTCACAAATAAAACTATAGAAAATAAATAACGTTGGATCTGAGAAAATACTAGCTCATACACATAAAAATTAACACCATTGTTTTTGGACAAAAGTCCCTGGAAAAACCCAACTTGGGAAAACTAGTGCAACAATGAGGGTTTTATTATTATGCAGCAGTGAAAACCTAAGTACAAACTATGGATGCTCGACTTGCAATCCAAACAAGAAGTAAATCTGGGCAAAATTATTTAAGGGAAATACCCTTCTTCCACAAGCAATCCCAACATAACTTCCTTCAGAAAACTCAACCTCCTAGACCCTCCACGTCAACCTCTATGCTGCTCTATGCAAATCCTATGATATCAAGCCTCCAACCTGCCTCTAATGAAGTCATTCTTCCCGTCTCTGCTGAGGAAATTGCTTCTCCGACTCTTAGGACTCTTTGCCTGACCTCTGGAATTGAGAACAAATTTCTCTCTAGAAAATCGAACTACTTCTCTGAAGCAACTACGTAGTCCTCTACGTTGCCTCACTGGGAATAACTCGGCCCTCTTGCTGTTATCTCTCCAGATCTGGAAAGCTTCCTTCAGATCATTGTCCCTGCCCCTCACTATCTCTACTGCCTCACTGAAGCTTGAACTCTCCGGCAACTCACTGCTACTACTCTAGAAAATCAAATTCTCCAAGTGACTCTGGTGTATTCTCCATCTCCACATCGATCCCTTCTAATAGCTTCTTGTTGGGACTCCAACAACCAAGATTAAATTTTAATTGATGGCTCAGATCATTTCTAGATCGATCTGTGTGAGTTTCTAGAGAATTCTCACCACGAATTAATTAATTATGATTAATTAACCAATTTTCTTGAGTTTAGACTTAGGAAACATTTAAAAAATTGGGTAAAAATTTTATAATACATCTCTAAGTGGAATTTACATAAACAATTTCTGGGTTTCAGAGATCTCATGTATTCTAGCCTCTCCCACAAATTGCGTGGCTAGAACACATCTGATGCTACAAAAACTAACATTGACTCTTGTACAAACTATTGTTTTCTTAAACACAATATAACATACTTCTTGCTAGAATTGATTGGTGTCTTGGCTTAGTTGGCACTTACCAATGAAATTTTTGACTTTTCCTTGTGTGCATGATGGTGAAGGATTTTCCATCCTTGATGAGGCAGTACTAGTTGGCTCTGTGCATGAAGATTGCATCACACATGTACATATAGGGACTTCCAAACACCACTCCACATACATTAAAGGGAACTACATCTTGTTCTACTTCATCAATAAAATAATCAAATACAATAAAATTGATTTTTCAATGTTTGGTTACCTTTATTTCTACATTTTTATTTACCCATCCCAATGGATATGAGCTTGGATGATCACAAATTACCAATCCCAATTTGTTGACAAGCTCTGTTGCAATGGTATTAATCTACGATCATGTGTCAAACAAATCACTAATCTTTGTGTTCTTGATTAGTATCTTTATATGGAAGAGTATGGTCTTTTCATTCTCCTCTTGTTGCCAAATGCTACTCAGTTTCACTCCCTTCTACATTAATTTATAGACAACATTCACATCCATATACAAGCTACTTTCCACATGATTACTTGAATATGTGGTCACGGTTTTTTCTTCTTTGAATCATTCTTTATGAGCTTTGAATACAACTTTTTCACTTCTCCTCTAGATGATTGTCAATGTTATAGTGGTTGCAGTGGTTGTGGGGATATTTGCACTAGTGTGTTCTGGTTTTTGTCTTTTTGTACTTCCTCCTTTCCACTTCTTCTACCCCTCCTTGGAAGCTTCCTGGTGCTCTTTCTACTTGACACACTTTATCACCCTTTCCTATGGCATATATTCTCTAGGTATTGTGCCCATACACAAGCTTGTCCACCATTATAGGCTTGAGTATCACGGGCTTCTACATATAGCTAAGTAGACTTTGCAAATACTTGAGGAGTATGTCTAAGTTCTTTGGGGTAATATCCAACATTATGGCATCTTTCTAAATTCTATGATGTACTCTTATACACTCTACCCCTATATATGTATGGACTAATGTCATTTGATCTGTTGGTCCTCTACATACTTGATAGAGTAAAATTGTGGCTTTATGAGGGTTTTGAAATCCTCCCACTTAGTCACTGAAAGATTTCCCTCTAACTGAAGATGTGTGTGTGGCTTTCTCACCAAGTTGGGACATGGCCCTCTAATTCTCGTTGAGAAAATTGAATCTTTTGTTCTTCCTCTATATGATGAACATTAAAATAAACTTATAATTGTTGCAACAAGTGATTTAACTTCAGAGTGTCAATCTCACCTTGATACGACTCTATGTCCACCTTTGCTTCCATTTTGAATAAGGATTGTGAATGGTTCATGACACTCGAACTGATTTGATCATTTTTGGGTTCTTTCTTAGATTCCCTCTCTAGTTCTTCCCATTTTATCGATTTCCCCTTCAATCTGACCTTCATGTTAGAACCTCCATATTCTCTAAATAGCCAAAAATTATTGGTCAGGGCCAACATGAGGAGGTTCATGTTACAGTTTATATTTGTGACTTGCGCATCGAGTCGTGCAAACCTTTACGTTGGGAAATATTGAGGGTTATTAATAGATTTGTTGGCCTTGGTTGGAGTTTCATGACTTTTGGCTTAGTCGATTTGGACCCCTTACAACTCCCCACAATATACACAAAGAAACCTTCTCTGATACCAATATGATTCATAAACTACTATGGATACTCCATTGGACAAGTCATCACAACATACCTGATGAAATTATACTTAAAACCCAAAATCTACACTTAGGGTTAATTTCTCCTTCGATTTTTGTATTTGTTAATTATTGTGTTATGCTTATGCACGCGATAGATAAAATATATAAAAACAGATAATAGTGAGATAAAACTCACAACCACAAATTAACATAACACAAATCCTAGGAAACCCTTTCGACCAAAATCCCAGCTAGAAGGGAGGTTGCGCTACTCTCTTTCTCTAAATGGAAATGGATGCAAATACAAAAAGGTGAGGCTTGTGGCTCATTGGTTGCTACAATACACAAACCCTCTCGATTTTCTCTCTCCCTATCTATTCTCAACTACTTTGTTCATCTATGAAACAAAATACACTTCAATAGAATAGAATCTCTTTTCCTCCCAGTAGCTTGGTTATAACACAACATGAGAGCCTACTAGTGGTTAAGTTTGATTCCATCAACTCTTAATGAGAGTTACAATACAGACTATTTTAGAGTCTTCTTTATCATGACCACATGACTAGCCCCTTTTGTGTGAATAATGGGGGTTGACCTGACATCCTCTCGAATCATTGTCATTAAAATAGGAAGGTCAACTTCTAGGTGGCACAACTTTTTCATGTGGACTCAAATTAAGGCAACTCTCACATTGTTGGAAAGGTCTTTGTGTTGTAAAATTTAACTAGGTTCAGTCTTTATTTAATGTATTTGAGTCGTCATGTAATGTACTTGTCAAAAGAACAAAGAAAATAATTATTATTATTATTATTGTGACTTATTAAAGTGTGGGTTTCATGCTTGGGTCACCATGTTTTAGGTCAAAGTCCCCATTTAGGAATTCTATGATTTATTTTGAAACAATAGAGTCATTGTACTGTTAAAGAGACCCTTCTTGGGTTTTTAAGTCATGTAAAAAGGTTAAGTATTGAGTCAAATATGATTTATGTATCCTCCATACCATGTCAGCCTAGAAGAAGATCAAATCGGCCTAAGGACCTTATTCAACCTCACATGGAGCCTATAAATACAAGCTAATCGAATTCATTTGGAGCATCATTCCCTCACACAAGTTCGATATCTCTTGTATTTAGGAAAAAATTGTGAAGTGCTCTTGTTGCTGGGAAAGGTGTGAAGTTTGTTGCTGGGATGCCAAAGTGAATGTGAGTTTGGGGAAGTCTAAGGAGAAAGGAAAAAAATGGTGCCTCTCTCTCTCTGTTTCGTCTCTTGGATTAGGAGATCGAAGTCCTCCAAGTTTCTCTGTTGTCGAAAGCTGCCAGTTGTCGGAAGTTGTTGCCTAGTCGAAGTTGTTGGAAAGGCGTTGAAATTTTGGAACGTTGACTTGGTGTGGAGGGAACGTCTTGTCTTGGTCTAGGGTGAAGAGTCTCAAAGAATACTATTGAAAGGAAGAATTTCTTGACTGGGTTTTCCCCTCGAGGGGGGGTTTTTCCCTAGCATAGTGCCTACATATGGTGTCTATTGGTTTATGTGTTGTTGCTTTGATAATTGCTTGATGAACTAAAGGAAATAAGATATAAAGAATCGTAATAATAAGAAACATCACAAGTAATTATCAAGAATGAGAAAAAATTTCTGCCTTTCTAATTTTTTAACACGGTATCAAAGCTTTGGTAAATAAGGGAGTAAAAGGCAGTCTCAAGCACTTAATCAAGGAACCATTCAAAAAAACTATCTTAGGGAAGGAATCTACTATATTCAAGGAAGATGTCTAACACAATCAAGGGAGAGAACAAACTTGAAGGGGCCTCTAACTACAGGTCTTGAAAGAAGAGGATTGACCTAATCCTTGAAAAGAACGAGGTACTGGACTTGGTCAAGGGAAAAATAAAGAAGCTTACAGAGGGTTCCAGTGATGCTAACAAAGTGAAATACAAGGAATTAGAATTGGTGGCCATGACTCTGATGGTAGAAGGAATAAGGGAAAACCTTGTCCCATTCATAGCTAACATCAATCATGCTCAGGAAATGTATGAAGCTTTGTCAAAGTTATTTACTATTAAAAACATTGGTCAAGTAGAAATTTTGAAGAATGAGCTAAGGACCACAAAGATGACTAAAGAAGACATTGTCGCAACCTTCATTGTGAAGATAGCTAGAATCAGGGGTGATCTCTTGGCCATTGATGAAACTATTCCATACAAAGAACTCGTGATCACTTCTCTATTAGGATTGCCATCCTCTTGGGTTGCATTTGCTACAGGTCTTAACAATTGGAAGGAAGCTCCCACTTTTGAAGAACTATGGGTTGCTTGCAGTCAAGATGAATTAAGGATCACATTAGTTGCCAATCCTGAAGGAGTATCAAATGCCCACATTGCTCAACATAAAGGAAAGAAATCGAAAGGACCAAGGAAGAAAGTTGACATGTCCAAGATAGAATACTATCAATGTCATAAGAAGGGTCACTACATGAGTGATTGTCTCGATAATCCAAAGAATAAGAAGAGAGATAGAGATCATGCTAACTTTGTTGAGAAAGAAGACTCAAAGAAAGCCAAGCCCAAAGAATTTGGCATTAGGGACTTACACTACTAATCCTTTGCTTATAGTTTTAGATATTTTGTTTTATATGTTTTAGAATTTATAGTTTTTAACATATTTGTTGAAAAGACATTTTATTGTTTTTATAAGTTTGTAGGTATCCCTCAAGCTTTGGAGGGAGTCCCCAACAACTCCCAAAGATAAGTATCTCATTTCCTTTCAGTTTTTGGTTTCATGTACTCATTTAGTTTTGATTATATTAAATAGTAATCACCATTCTCCATCTATTGTCTTGATTAGGAAAACAGTTGCAAGAAGTATGAAGGAGGACCTCTCAAGACAAGGTTTGTCAAAGAACAAAGGTATGTTTAAATACATTTATTTTGAGAGGATTATTCATTTGACAATCTATTACTAACTTTGTTATGTCTAGCTATATTGAATCTTAGTGATTCTTGTTTTGGGTGATTCATCTCTTGATAAATCTACCCACTCCACTCATATTCTTAATTGATTTTGTAGAACCCTAGACTGGTTCTAGATAACCTTAATCGAAGGGTATGCTAATGTGAATGTCTGAAAACCTATATTGTTTTGGGATATTATTTGAAGTTTTTGTTGATAATGTCATGTTTGGGAGTTTGGTATGATCAGGAAAACCTAACTTGATAGGGTTGAATGATAAGGTCTAAAATCCAAAATCTTTGAAGTTTTGGTAATGTTGGGTTTGCTATGTTTCTACATTGAAACCCTAACTCATTAGGGGTTGGTGGAATATGTAAGAAAGACCCTTGTAAAGTCTTAGAAATGATTTCCTTCGTATGTGTGTGTTTACCTTATCAAACCCTAGTCCAATCAAATTTGTTATGTTTCACTCCTGTTGATATTTTTGAAGTTGGATTTGACTAACACATGATATGAAATGCCTTTGCATGATGATGAATCCCTAGGTATATATAGATATGTCTTTTTGGTTGAAACCCTAGCCTGGTCTAGGTTAGATATATTAATGTTGTCAGACATATGATATGCTTATGTATGATTATGAATTCCTAGATATGTTTTTTGACCTAGATATTGTTGGCCATAAGTCTTAGGATTTAATGTAAGTCCTTGTCTGAGATTCTAGGATGATCTAGGGTTCGCAACTAAATCCTAGTAGTGGTTACATTGTCTAGTATGTGTGATATAACAATATGAGATCTATTTATTTAATGATTATTAAGATTGTGAAAATGAAATCCTAGGGTTTTGGAGTTGAACCTTAGTCGAAGTGAAATCTTTGATGTATGATATGAGATTTGTGTAAGATTGCTGAAATATGAGTTTTGGTTGGGATTGATGGTTGATTGGAAATTTAGGGTCTGCAACTAATCCTAGTGGAAGCTGGCCATGTTAATGACTAAGTTGTGATTGACTTTGATTAACTTTTTTAATGGAATTTAGGATTTGTATGAAACCCTAGTGAGAAGTCTATCATATGAATTTTCAAAAAGTTGTTAGATGCTTTGTAGATCTATATTTGTTTGAATTGTTTCTAAGGTTTGCTATATGTTGAAGTAAGGAATGTCATACCTTTGGAAAGGAACATTGAAACCCTAGATGAAATGAAAGTTGTTATGAAGTAGTCTAGGGTTTATAACAAAGTCCCTAGCAAGATGTTGAAGAGTATATGTCTCTTGTTTGCAATTGAGTTTGGGTATCTGATACGTATAAAGTTGAAATGCTTCCGTGATTCTGATATGACTAACTTCATGCTTCTATAGTTTTGGTTGTACTCACTATCCAATTTATGTTCGTATGTAATCTTCAATATGGTGAAGATGCTCGTTGGTGTGATAAGCATGATGAGGATAATGATAAATCTAATGAAATGGTTGGAAGCCACGAAGGATTCTCCGATAATGAAAAGAAGTTAATCTCGCTGACGAAGCCTGAATAGAAGAGATCTCCCTAAGATTAAGAGGGATAATGGATGAACATATGCTTCCTAATTAAGAGAGAGGGCATAGCTTGGTTTTGATTAATGAATTTCGGAGGATATGTTGCTATATGAGAGGTAGGAAAATAAAATATATGATTGAGGAATCTTCTGTCAAAGATTCAGTTGATAATCCTACTATGAAAAGTTGAGAGGCAACATCAAGTTGTCTGGAAGACCCCAAAGGTTTGTATTTGATTATATATATATTATTGATTGGGGTTGTATTTGTACAGGTAAATTCTCAAAGGTTTTTGATAGCATGCTAGTTACTGATCAGTTTGATCAGAAGAGATTTTTCGCCCTTTATATGCTGGATCAATGGGGGTTGAGGCTTTGTGAGTGAAGCATTGCCTGGGAAGACATCTGGCCAGCTCTTTGTGTTGATGTCTAGGTCCCGAAGTTGGAAAGGTGACGTTGTTCATTGAGCTCTGACATGCACCTAGATTTTTGGGTTGATGGTTAGCTAGTAATCATAATGGTACCTAGAGGGGCTAAAAGCTTGAGTCCATCTTAGTCCCACTTGCATAGAATTCCCTAGTCAAAAATATATCCTGTGGCATTGCAGTACCTAAATTGTTGAGAGACCAATGGATAGATTTCCTTAGTCAGGAATCTAGTCCATGGCATTGCAGTGCCTAAAGTTCTTCATGGTTCATATAATTTGAGATCTTCCATTGTACTTGTATATGATGAATACCTCCTTAGTTAAGAGGGAGTGTTGGAAAACATAACTAGGTTCGGTCTTCATTTAATGCATTTAAGTCATCATGTAATGTACTTGTCAAAAGAATAAAGAAAAGAATTATTATTATTATTATTATTATTATGACTTATTAAAGCATTGGTTTCATGCTTGGGTCACCATGTTTTAGGTCAAAGTCGTCATTGAAGACTTCTAAGATTTATTCTAAGTTAATAAAGTCATTATACTTTTAAAGAGACCCTTCTTGGGCTTTTGAATCATGTAAAAAGGTTAAGTATTGAGTCAAATATGATTTATGTATCCTCCACACCATGTCGGCCTAGAAGAAGATCAAGTCGGCTTAAGGACCCTATTCGACTTCACATGGAGCCTTTAAATACAAGCTCATCAAATTCATTTGGAGCATCATTCTCTCACACAAGCTCGATATCTCTTGTAGCTAGGAAAAAGGTGTGAAATCTATTGTCGAGAAGCTGAAGTGAATGCGAGTTTGGGGAAGTCTAAGGAGAAAGGAAAAATCAAAATTTTGGTGCCTCTTTCTCTCTGTTTCGTGTTCTGGATTGAGAAATTGAAAACCTCCAAATTTCTCTATTGTAGGAAGCTGCCAGTTGTCGAAAGTTGTTACCTAGTCGAAGTTGTTGGAAAGGGGTCGAAATTTTGGGAAGTTGACTTAGTGTGGAGGGAAGGTCTTGTCTTGGTATAGGGTGAAGAGTCTCAAAGAATATTATTCAAGGAAGAATTTCTTGACTGGGTTTTCCCCTCAAGGGGGATTTTTCCCTTAGCATAGTGCCTACATCTAGTGTCTATTGTTTTATGTGTTGCTGCTTTGGTAATTGCTCGAAGAACTAAAGGAAATAAGATATAAAGAATCGTAATAATAAAAAACATCACAAGTAATTATCAAGAATAAGAAAACATTTCTGCCTTTCTAATTTTCTAAGAATTTGTACGTAGAATAGCACTATGGAGTGCAACACTTACGAGAAAAAATTTACCCTTGAAAAACATTGTTTGATGCCTCAAACTGCTTCCCAAAAGTTTTAGGCACTAATTCGTTGAATTGGGACCCACATATAAAAATCGTCATGTGAGCTCATTCCTCTACTTTTTCCACTCTAAAAGCATCAAAATGGATGAAAAGTAATATAATAAATCATTATGAATCTTGTCTTTTACATTATATTCATTGTAAAAATATATTTCTCTGTTGAAGTAGATTATAATTATTGGTTCCCTATCATTTTTAAAGTGCAAGGTTCATAACATTTATTACATTGCTTTGTAACCTTGTCTTATTGAGTTGTGCAAGTAATATTTTACTATAATATTTTAGGCAAAAAAAATTCTCATATTTTTCCAATAATTTATCACCAAATATATTCTTAAGTTTGTTATATTTCTCTTCTTTAAGTACTTCATCTTTAATTTTTTTTTCTAATTTGTAATTGTATTTGCACATCACCTTAATATTTAATTACAATAATATTTTTATCACAATGTGAGCAAATGTCTTTTGATTTCGGAATCATTTTCAAAATTTAAATTCTTTTGCACAGACAAAAACATTTTGCCAAAAGACATAAAAGAATCACAATTTCATTTTCTTAGTAAATAGTAAATTTGTATACTAATATTAAAAACAAAAAAACATGTGTTTTAATAATTCCCTTTTGTAATTCAAATCTTACTTTTTTTCATAATTACATATTTAAAAACCTTTCTTAATATAACCCTTTTTATGATAAAAATGAGATGGTATATTCAATTTGTAACTTTTTCAAATTAAATTTAGTGAATGCACAAGTGTCACAACTTCACCTTTATTGCTTGCCTTGAATAAGGTGCTCTACTTAGCTTCTTTTTCATTCCAATTAACTAGTTGAATTAATCCTATGATATCTTAAGACTTTTGGACTTGGCCGGTCGGATAGTTGTATCATTTTGGTGTTAATTCCATTTATCTTAAGATTTCCACTATCGTTTTGGTGTTAAAATTAGTGTCGCCTCCAAACAAACATTAATTTTGGCACATATGAATGAAATGATATTTTAAAGTCCACGAGACTAAAAATAGTCTATGAGACCATTAGTTCCCTGTTTTTCGCTCTTTGCAATTCAATCCTTTTCCGATTCCAATTGATGATGAGCTGACCCAACCTTCCAACAATCTCCTCGCTAAAAAGACAATGCCAAGAAACTGATGCTAACATGTTCTCATAACTTTCTCTGATGTCTTTGAGTGCATCATATTCCGAAATGAAATGTTTTTCCGATTCCACAACGCTAGACGTGAAAAATGTGCACACCCTTTCTTCCCAAGTTTCTTTATGCCTTTTCCACTATCATGTTTCACACCGAAGTTGATGTGAGTTGGTCCTTAATTGAGCAATAAGAACCTTTGCCCTCCACGAAATGCTAGCTCCAATGAACTCTTTTTCTTGTAAATCACACATAGGGTTGAATTCCTCAGTGTAATATTTCTTCTTTCTACCCAACTCTTTTCCCCATACCCTTTTACGAAACTTCTCCATAACAAAATCCTTTAGCTCCTCGCTATTTGTGGGACAGGTATTGAGGTAGATATCCCATTTTTGCATTCATGTGTGAAAGTACAAGAGGGTTAGCATATGACACACGTGTAATGGATGAAAGCTCATTTTTTAATGGATTATGACACATGACTCGAATGGAATCGATGAAGGTTTTTTTTTAATGGATTAAAACATTTGTGTGATGAAAGCTCATTTTTTATGGATTATTTTGATAGTTTTATGGATAAATTGGCAATTAAGTTTATATGAGTTCATGAGTTGTTGTTTAATAGAGTACAATAGTGAAATTGAAATAGGTAATTGATAAGTTTACAGGGCGTAAAATAGATGGTGATATGGTGTATAATTAAGTCACTCTGTGATGTGAAGGTCACTAGTTCATAATTTTATAGGAAAAAATCCAATCATATTAAAGGCTAGTGTGACCCACGACAAGTACAATCCCCAAGTGATTTTGATGGTGTAGATTTTACTAGATCACGGTTTCTCAATCCAGAAATCAAGTCTAACATAATCTCTCGAAAACTTAGACACCTAGACAAAAAAAATAGTATCACTAAGTTAAATTTTGTCAAAAATATTTGCATCAAACCACCTTCCATAAAATAATTGTCTCAACTTATAAAACGTTCCACACCTTCCATATAATTCTGAATATTTTTTAATTTTGCGCAAAATAACAATGGAAAAACTAAATAGACACGATTCCTTAGTTTCTTTGTTGCTCACTGCTATGTCCTTGTTACTACAAAGTGGAAATGTACACGTGCTTGTTAAGTAACTATGAGTACCAATAGTTGCATGATTACAATAATCATGAGAATTTTATGAATCAATAATTATCCCTTTAACTTCAATTAACTCATATGGACGTTTAATGCAACTTATTTCATAATACTGATAAAGATATTTCACATTGTTTTGAAATAATCAATATTTATGTCTGGTTCTTACTTCAAGAATGCCTTCTTCCTCGAAGTCCATTAATTCCCATCAATGTGTTTTATGCCATAGTGCGTTTTAGTATTTTGATTTTTTCTCCTTATACTTAATTTTTTTAATATAAAAATTGTGATTTTTTAAAAATGATTTGCAGAGAAATTCTCAAAAATAGGGTAAGCCAAAAGTTTAACAATAATAAAAAATTGTGATTTTTTAAAAATATGGTTAGCAGTTAGTAATTGAGATGAAAAAAAAAAAAAAATACTAAATAAAATGAATAAATTAAATTTATAAATTGAACTTCCAAAATAAATGGAATTGAAATAGCCAATATGGATCATGGATTAAGACATTATATTGAATAAAATACTTGAGTGTTTCGATTACAATGAGGGTCTTCTATAAATACTTAAATTGGTGTATGTTCACTAAGAAACATGTCATTTCAGCAAGACATCTCTTGATTAATTATTAAATGTTATACTTATTATCATTTATATCTTATATAAATTAATCTTTACTACAAATTGTCTTTGAACTTGGTCTATAATACCAATATGATTCTACTTAATACCATTGTGCATAAAATCTACTTTCATATTATTTACTTAATAAATTTAAATAAAAAAACAAATATACATAAAGATAACATAGAGATTTTAACCACACCGCTAACTTTTTTTTCATGAATAACGAGGGTTGACGTTGCATGCTCTTAAATCACAGTGATCAAAACAAGATCAACTTCTAGGTGACACCACTTTTGCATACAAACTTTGATTGAGGTGATTCTTATGCTGTTGTAAATGTATTTGTGTGTAGAATAACACTCTGGGGTGTGGTACTTAAGCGACAAAATTTTACCCCCACAAAATTTGATGCCTCAAATTGTTTCCAAAAGTTTTTAGACCCCAATTTGTCAAACTAAAATTTGACGATAAAAATGATCCTGTAATTTAATTCCTCTATTTTTTTCTACTCTAAAACCATCCAAATAAATATATAATATAATAATCCATTTCCAAATAAATATATAATATAATAATCCATTCTGATCATTCTGAATTATATATACATCAAGCTTATTCATGATATCTTTTAAAGACACATTATACAAATACCTTGTCTTGTTAAATTTTTTATTGTCAAAATTGAATTATAACCATTACGTTTACACCCTACCATATAGTGAATATAAAGGGGCTTTGAAAGATTCGAATGTGCCTCCCAAAACCCTTGACATGGTACATTTATATGGAGACAAAGAATGGAAATTTTGATGATTTAGAGCACTAAATGTGACTTATTTTGAATTTTAACATATATAGCATAATTAAGAGCCTAATCATAGTGGAATATTATACGATAATTAATATATAAACCAGGATAGAAATGCAATCTTTATTAAATTATCTTTTACACCTTTACCATTCTATTTTTTTTTTGGATATTTAGGACAACAATTTTTACATTATCTTCTACAATTTTGTACCACTTTTTTGCATTCGCATTTATCAGCCTCATAGAAACGCTGTTAGATATTCTACCGAGTTAACTTTGAATATTTTTAGCTATGGCTGCATCGTTTCACAACAACTACAGTTACCGGGAATTGGGAATTGAGCAAGGATTCGAGACAGGTCCAGTTTCTGAAATGAGCATGATCAATTTTTCTTAATATGATAATGCTACTATGACTGATACATCGACATTCTGTCGTGTTTATGTTGACAAACATGTGCAAGCTGCAGCTCTCTTAGCATTTTTATTTCTTACTTTAGGCATTTTAGTATGTTTAGGAAGTTTTCTTGTTTTTGTTTTCGGTCTACATGGGCAGATGATAGAAGGAAGAGTTAATGCAAAGAACAAAATCTTGATAAGGGATTTGCGAATGTAGGAAGATTGGCCTTTTCTTCCAAGACAAATAAAAAGTTTTGGTGACCTAACATGAATGGTATACTCCCATGGAAGTACATAAAACAATTTGTTCTCCTACTAAACCTTTTAGGGTATGCGATAGTAGAAAGATTGACCATTTTTTCCAGGACAAAAGGAGATTTGGTGACCTAACAGAAAAGGTACACATGAAACTATAAAGCAACCTTTCTTTTCCTTTAAACCCCACATTGGCAGATCAGTTTTTCGTTGGAAAATCTTTTGTACAACGGGACCAAATATACAGGTTCTAAAATGTCAAGATGGTCAACTTTGACAATTGGGCAAAAGTTTCATTGCCCCAGAAAACGTCGAAGAAGAATAACAATTAAACATCTATGGTGAGAATGATTACCTATATGAAGTCATCTCAAGTGTAGTATAATGTTCGCATTTGAGCAGTCTCGTGAACAAATCAGAACCTTCGCTTGATGAAATTTAAACAGATCAAAAATTTGATCTGTAAATTTATAAAGAAAACCTAAGATGCATGTACATGATTGCCAACGCGGCTCTAATTTCAAGCAAGCTTAGCTTGAAAATTATTACAATAAATTGGAAAAATTGGACCGAAAACAATGGAGTGCATTGATTTTCAAAAGGAGGATACATACATTGAGAAAATTTAAACTTTCTACGCCCTGGATATCAAATTTAATTCATGAATTTGCGACATACAGATGATCCACAGTGGCATGGAACTTTACGTTCTTCAGGATCAAATTGATAGTCATACCTGTCATACCAAAACAAAATAGGACACGTAAAGAAGATAAAAATATAAGTTTAGAAACTGAAATCAAAATAAAGAGGCCAATGTGGAACTTACGTTAACTCCTCACCAGCTGCAACATTCTTCTTAGCAATTAGTACAATTCGACTCTCGTCACCATCGATACTCATGATCCTTGCATAACAGTTCGGCATGCACTGTGACCAGGGCAAAATTATTTTATTGGTAAGTCCTGTTGCTGTAGCTTACAGATGCGGAAAAGGTAATAAATGGAACATGGAATACTTACAGAGTGGTTAATAAGGCGTGCAACATTCCCCTTTTCTGTTGCATCGATAACAACTTCCTCACTTATTTTAAAAAGCTGCAAGAAAGACAAAATCAAGTTCAAGGCATTACAGCACATTTTTTGGACTTGAGAAATGCATTTCAAATTCCTGCATCAATACAATTAGAAAACAACAGATAATCTCCCCCCTGCAGGAGCTCCTTTTTGCATTAAGCAAATTCACCTCTTGCAGAATGTTTACCCAATAGCCTACGTGTTATCTGCAAGCTGTTAGATAAAGATAGATGTTGTATAAAACATATTCAGTCTTGTCAACTTTGAAATAGCTACATCCAAAAACACCGCTGGGAGAAAATGTAAAAGATCCAGCTAAATAATTTCAGACAGAAGCTTAAAGATTTGCAATTTTAACAGACACTCAAAAGAATGTCTTTTACCAATTGAGGCTAACCTGGGCAGTTGAGAGGAGTTGTTAAAATTGGCGACTAGGGCCAAACTCCATATGGGTCATCTCATTTATGACCGCTGATATTTTTCTTGGATCCTCTCTCCGAGAGGTGTAGGATTGATCTAAACATCATCCAATTCCAACATGTACAAATGAAGTTATGAATTTATTTTGATTATGGACAAATTGTCAAGGTAGGCTCAGAAACCCAACAATCATGTCTATTCATCCTCAACGTTTGCTATAAATTCATGATGCCTGAGCGTCATTTGGATATCACTCATTCCCTCACATCTCTCTCTCTCCTCATCTGATTGGTATGCATTTTCTGGGCAGTTTTCTCTCTCACACGTGTGAAGGAAGGAGGACGATTTTCTGTTTTAGGCGTTGACCAGTTTAACTGAATTTGGGCTGTTTTCTTGGGCTGCGTTGACCTACGTTGACCTTCCTTGACTATGGATTTGGGTGAGGAATTTCTGTGTCCTAGCAGGCCGCAGATCTGGGCACAAAATTTGAGGCAATCTGACATCTGTTTTGACTAGCGTTGACTGTACTAGGGCTGGCCGCATGGTTGACTTTCATTGACCAGTTTTGACTGGACTTTCTCAGACTGTTTTGCGCTGATTAGACTTGCTGTTGGAGGCCGAAGTTGACTTGGTTTGACCAAGCTGAATTGAAGAAGAATTCTGCCCTGTTGACCAGCGTTGACTTTTCTGGTTAGGGCTCTTTTTATGCTGTCATAAATTATCAGATTTGTAAATTGTACTCTCTCTCTACTGAACTATTGATTTCCCCACATTGGGGTTTGTCCCTGGCTGGTGTGACATCTTGTGTCCTCTTGTCTTGCCTTGTCTTCTACTGTTTATGTTTATGTCTATCTGCATTTTATTATCATGTTGATGTGATTGCTAAACTGGATATTGATATTGGGCTAATAAAGAAATTGAAGTAAAATTGCTCTAAAGCATAAAACATACCATTGTTCCCTAAAATTAACAGTTATCCTCCCTACCCAGGATCAATTCTCATAAGTGACGTGTTTGAGCTCTTGATGAATATATTGTTGTATAGACCTGAAGAATCTGGTTTGGCTGGTGTAAAATGGGTTCATGTGGTTTGCCCGGAATAGAATGGGTTCATGGAAAAAAGATTGTTTACCAGCTATTACCACAGAAAATTTCCACCCAAGTTACTGATAAATTATTGTTAAAAGTATCGTATTCTATAAATGCACAAAATATTCTCAACACCCTGAGATTTACCCTATAAAACTTGTCTTCTGACAATAAATGCATTCTTCAGCCAAGGTTTTTACAGAATATCGCAAGATAGAACCAGCCAACCATGTCTCTGTTATTTTCACAACTACAATAACTCGTGTTAAAACCTAAGACACAGGATACATGGTAGAACCCCTCCATCCGTATCCACATGTCTGGGATATGTGAGCACCACATGTTCCACACGCTTCAGATGTGTCCTGTATCAGACACACCAGGCCCATGTGTCCCCACGTGTCTAACACATGGGCAATAAAAATAATGCATGACAGCGCATTTTTAGTGTTTAAAAGAAATGCTATAAAGGCGTGGTTAGGCCCAGAAATCATCCACCATCAAGACAATACCAGTGCAGCAGTTCTATTTTCTAAATGTTCATTAAGTTACATCTGTATGTCTATTTCATTTCTAATTTTTTTTTATCGATATCTGTTTCTTGTTTCGGGGTGTTTATGTACCTCAGATACTCATATCCATATCTACTTCTGTAATTCTATATTTCATTTCTATAAAAAAAATAAAAAAATTATATCTTTATGTCTCTTATATTGGGGTGTCATTGCACCTGGATAAACTACATGACAAGAGGAGGTAGATGACCATTCTGGTCAAACAAAATCCGGTCATAAAACTAAATGATCTATGTAAATATATAATATAAAGCATGAAGCCATTGTTTTGATGAACATTCACTATATGGATGCTATCTACGCTGCAAGACGAACAATAAAAATCATAGAAACCCTTATGAAGCCAGGCTTTGATACTAGTCCAACAGTCAAAATATTTGACAATTTCTCAATTTCAAGGTATAATTCATTTTTAAACATAACATATTCAGCCCTTTAATGATATACGAGAACTATATATCTGCCACTTTATGGGCAACAAGTTAGCAAACCAAGATTTGTTGAGCTTGTAGTAGTCAACAAGCTGGCACATTTTTAGAAATGGCATATTTGCACTTGAAAAACAACTACAAGAAAGGTGAACTTTAATCCAAATTCCAAAATCCCTAAGGACCTATGGTAAAAGAATTCATTTCCTAGATTACAGTAAGAGAATTCCCATTGCTGCATTAAGTGTAAGGATTGACAGCACACAGGATATGGGCTGGACTGGCCCTAAAATGTATGATCACCCCCTTACAAAACTGATGGTTCCTCTAAACCATGAGTCCTGCACAATCCCTGCAAAGCCCCTTGACCCTATAGAGGACAAAAGGACTAGGGACATAGCCCAAAAGGATTGGCCATAGCCAACCATAACAGGCCTAGGATACCTTAATACAGGGCCTCCACATGGGTACAGGCTTTTGACTTGCATTCTTTGGGCTAACAATGGTGCTGCCAAAAATGAAAAGGTACAAATGTACCCCTGTTGAAATGAGGGGTAACAGGACCCTCATTCAATTCCATCATTTCTTGCAGATTTAATGTTCTAATTCTCAAATTCACTTTGCATTTGAGAGCAAGAGGATCGCATGACCCCATATTGATTTTTTGTTATAGAAGTTCTTCCAGATGTGACAATTTTGTTTCAACAGAAAATGTAGCAGGGAAACCCCTGGCCACTTCCCCATATTTCACCAATAGTACCCAGAGTAAACCTGTAGGCACTTGATTATGGCACCTAGCCTATGTCTTGCTGGTTTTCAGAATGGTGGAACAGCAGGGACAGGAGGAAATATCCCCAAAATGGTTAGAGCCAGTGTTGCGAACATCGTGACCAGGGTTAAATTAGCGAGGGTTCGAAAGCGGAAAAAATCAGGAAAATCGGGAAAAAATCAGTAAAAATCAGCAAATACAAAAATATTCAACTTTTTCAATTTTTTTAATATCTAAAGCATCCACAACATAAAGTAAATGCATTGACACATAAATATGAAAAAAGAACTAATATATAGGATGTGTAATATCATTTCTAGTGCTACATCGCACATAATAGTGAATCATGTCCTGTATACTAAGTCCTAAGTCCCAACTCAGCCTCAAAATATCAACAAAAAATATAATAATGTATTGCATATCATGAGTCATAATGTCATATACAATGAAATGAACCAAATAACTAATACTACTGATTTCCTTTGCCCCTCTTGCGAGAAAATGCAAAAGCTTTCCCTCTAAATGTAGATGGCGGTGGAGCTGGCAGTGGACTCCGTTGTGCTCTAGAAGCTGAAGAACTAGGAGCTATAGGAGGTAGACCACGTTCTCTACTAGTGACAGGGGTAGGTGGTGTCACCTCCTCCTCCTCCTCCTCTACCCCCTCCACTACCTCTTGATCTAACCAATCAAGGGCCGACTCCATGATAGGCCTTTTGGCCTTAACCCTCCATGCAACAATGGTGTCAATCCCATCCAATTAGATGGCCTCCACATCAAGTGTCCTCTCAAGTTGCCTCACCTACAATCGAAGATTGTAGTAGACGTAGACCATGTCATTAAGTCGCTTGGACTCCAACCTGTACAAGGGTCATAAATTAATAAATTATAAATAATAAAATAATAATGATAAAAAATATTATTTAATGAATTCAAAAAATTAATTGGAAATTTGGAATATTTTAACCCGTTGTGCTTTTTGGTGTGCATTTTTTCAAATACAATCCAGTTGCGAATGCATCTCGAGGAGCTACATCTTTGGTTGAGCACTCGAATGGCAAGTGTTAAAATTGGCAACTAGAGCCAAACTCCATGTGGGTCATCTTATTAATGGTAGTTGATATTTTTCTTGGATCCCTCTCATAGAGAAGTGTAGGATTGATCTAAAGATCATCCGATTCCGATAAGTATTCAGGGAGATATGAATTTATTTGCGTTATGGGACAATTCGTCAAGGTCGGCCAGCGACCAAATAAATCCCTCTTGTGCTCAACGTTTGGACACACATCCTCTTGGTGATCTCTTCCTCTCCACTTGTCTTTGGGTTTTGGTGGGAAGAGAAATCTAAAGAGGATACGTTGCCCTAGAGGATGCCCTAGATCCTAACGCTATCATGGAAGAGACTTTAACACAGTGAAGAAAGGGTTCTACGCAACTAGTCAAGATGCCTTCTACATAGCCCTAAAGGAGGAATCTTGGCGGAGCCCTAGCTGCAGGTATACATGCCCTAGCCGCAATCAAGGAAGGAAGTAAAGTATAAGCCCTCAACACTGTCAAGAAAAGGCTCTCTAGTCTAAGGAGCTTCAACGCAGATCTAAGGAGTACTAGAGGGAGCCCTAGCCGCAGTGAAAAGAAGCCTACACACAACTGAAGATAAGCCCTCATACATTGTCCTAAATACCCTAGTTGCAGGTCATGGTTTGTTGTCACAAGTAACCCTCAAAACGCAACAAAAGAGAACCTTGATCTGATGTCTGAGTAGCTCCTAAACTGTTGTCCATAAATATCCTAATCCGTTGTCATAATGGAGACTCTAGCCACCGTATTGAGAAGAGTTTTATATGTTGTCTAGTGGAAGGTCATGAAACCCTAGCAGCAGTGAGGAGATCTGAAAGGAGGATGTATTACGCTGTCAATCTAGAGACCTAATTGGCAGCCCTCATCTAGCTCCTATTTGCCATCATGAAAAAGGTCTTATACGCAGCTCTTTTAGCCGCAATAGAAGAGGCCCTAATCAACGTCACACAAAGACCTAAGACGCAGTAAGAAGAAGTGGTCTTATGCCACAGCTAAAGGAAGTATTTCATTAGCGTCAAAGTCACATTGCTATAGGTGACAGCGTGACACATTTGAGATCTGTTATGGGCATACTGTGCAGCAATAACACTGATTGGTAGACATTGTTCTTCAAGGGTAATAGTTGGGTACTGTATGATAACCTTGCTTGCTACTGGGCTAGGCCGCAGGCCATAGCCAGTAGCGTATTGTGTTAAGGGTTGCACAAGGATAAGGACTGAAGGTTGATGCGACTGCTTGTGTGGTCAGCATGTTAGACAGCTTGGTTAGATGCAACAGTTGGATGCAGCATGGTATTAGAGACAGCAATGAAGTGCAGCATAGTATTCATTAAGTGCAGATCAGTGATGAGTGCAACACTGAGTGCAGATCAATGATGAGTGCAACATTGAGTGCAGATCAATGATGAGTGCAGCATTGAGTGCAGATCTGTGATGAGAGCAACTCAGTGATTGGAGCAGCACAGTGACAGGAGCAGTAGCAGGAAATGCCTAGCATGGTCATTAGGTCCATCACTGTGATGATGAGTGCAGCATGGTGCTACACGGTGAGGTGCAACATATGGACGAGATGCAACATAATGATAGGTGAAGGAGTCACCTTGGAGAATCAGTTGAAGCAACATGTCTTCAACTGATCTCATGTAGAGATGATCTATTCTCTTATTTTGAAAGTCGAACTGTTGACTTCTATTGTAAATGTACTATATATCTCTTTCTATGTTGAACTATTGAAGAACATATAAGAAGCACTGATCAAGGGTTTCCCCACATTGGGGTTTGTACCTAGCTAGCGCCACATCTTGTGTCCTCTCGTCTTGTCTTGTCTTCTACGATTTATATTTATGTTCTATCTGCAGTTTACTTTAATGCTGATGTGATTGCTAATCTGCAAAAGATATTGAGCAAACTGTGAAAATTGAAATAAATTGCTCTAGCATAGAACATACCTAAAATTAACATGGTTTTGTTGAAATTTGGTACCGGAGGACAGGTGGTTCCCTTAGGCTTTGATCTTTGGCCTAGGGAAAAGTGTTCAAAAGATTTTAATTTTTCTCCTAAAGTGACTTTATAATTTTTTATAAAGTTAAAATCTAATTTAAAAGTGACTTTAAGTGATAAAGTTACCAAAGTCTAATTTTAAAATGATTTTAATAAAGTTAATGTAAAATTAGAAAGGAAAAGTGACTTTGGAAATAAATGACTAAGTGGGTCCTTATTAAAGTGGGGTGAATTAAAAAATAGAAAGTGAGATTTAAAAGTGCATTTAATCTCAGCCATTGATCTAAATCTATTTCAGCCATTGGATTTAGAGATCACCTAAAAGTCACTTGGATCACCCAAAAGTCACTTGGAGTTATATTAAAGGAGGAAAATGAGGAAAAGATCATTCATTCTTTCATGAGCAGATTGGGAGGAGGAGAGCAAGAGAGCAAGGGAGATTTCTGGACAAGAAGGAGAAAGAGGCAGCAGTTTGGCACACATACCAGGCAGCTCTTCAGCAAAATCAGAACAGCAGAAAGACAAGCAGAACAGCAGCAAGAACAAGTAGAAAAAGCTGATTTTTTGCTGAAAACAGAGAAGTTTCCAGGTGGTCCGTTGGGCTGAAAACGGATAAGTTTACTTGCTGAAAAAATTATTTTGTTGTAATTTTTTGCTGAAATTTTCTTGCTGTAAAAAGACATTTTTCAGAAATAAAGAAGAGCTCTCAAACTGGTTTTCCCCAAGAGTTGTAGGGGGTTTTTCTAGGGTCACGTTGACCAAAAATATCAGTGTTTTAATGTGTTTGAATGGTTGTTTATTACTGCTGATTTTTATTTCTGCAATTTCCAACATTCTATAAATTTTCCAGAATTTGTGTTTTCAGCAAAATTTATTTTTTCCAGCTTGTTGAATGTATGGTTATGGGAAAGGGCATTTAACTACATGGGAGAAATAAGGAGAAACTGAAAACCGGGGTGGGAAAACAGAAATTTTAACAGGTTTCAGAATGAGGTGAAGACAATGCCCAAGCAAGAGTGAAAGAACAATCACCGAAGACAGTTGGGAAAGGACAAAAGGATCAATGGATTCCTCATCCCTCTTCAAATTCACCAAGGGTGAAGTCGAAGCAGAGAATATTATCAGAATGGCGCAGCGGAAGTTTCTGATGGCCTACCTAAAGATCACATCAATGGGAAGTCTGGATCTAAGGGTGGAAGGAAAGGCAGATGCCTTGGTTGTAATAAGTTCGACCATTATGTGAAGGAGTGTACGAGGTTGGACACATCACTTGATGATGATAACAATCATTCCAGGGACATCTTCAATGATCAGAGGAATGACAGGTAATGCAGGTCATCAAGGAAATGACAGACTCTTCAGAGAAAGCAAGGAACTCCAGGTATGAAGAATCAAATGTTGTTTCTTATCAGATAAAGAAGCATTATCTTGTATTGGCCCTCTCCTTCAGATTCTTTGGGAATCTGGCTTATTGATTGTAGTGCTTCAAGGCATTCCATCAGATAGAAGGGTGCTCTCTCTAATTTGGTAGAGATGGAAACAATCGTGGGATTATACTTGGAGCCGATGCCACCTATCCCGGAAAGGGTGTAGGGAATACCCCTCAATTGAATGAGGGTAACTTGATTCAGTTACAGAATCTCTTTTATGTACCTGATCACAAGAAGAAACTGGTGTCCATTTCGGCAATGGAAGTCAAAGGTTACGGGGTGGCATTCATCAATGGAAAGGTACGTGTTTAAAAATAAAATTTTCTAAGATTCTTTTGAGTTCAAGGTTGGCAATTTGTATCCTAAAAGATACAAATTATGAAGATCGCAGAAACCTAAAAGATAAAATACTTGCCCGATATCAAAGGGAAACAATGAAAAATGTTCGCAGATTTGAACAATACATATTTCTCTTAACGAAAAAGAAGATTGATCTTACATTCTTAAAGAGATGCAGAGAAACTGTCGGCAATGCATCTCTTAAATCTATTTATTAAAAGGAATAATAAGACCAGTTTTCCACTGATCTTTCACATCCTGAAGATGAACCACCATTGCTGGTTTGAAACGTCCATTAAAACAAACCTAATGCGATGAATCCGGAAGATGATCTACACAATTATGAAGATCACAGAAACCTAAAAGATATAATTTGTATCAAGTTGCAGGATGGTACCACCATTGGGGACCATATCAATTGACACATCTCATCTATAGCACCGGATGTCTACTTATGGGGCCCTACCCGATGTGAGTCAGATGGTGACTCAGATGCTTGAATTCAAGAAGAGCATAAAGGTACATGTCTGAGATATACCAAACGAAAATCTTACAAGGGGACCATTCCCTTCATGTAGCAGGTCCACAAGTTTGGAACAACCCAAGGAGTTTGAGATTCATGATCGGGAATCTCATGTATACAGGTGGAAGAAAGCCTTCTATGGCTTGAAACAAAACACCCCGAGCATAGTATGAGAGGATTGATAGCTCTCTGATCAAGTTGAGAATCACTAGGAGTGAAACCGATCCAAACCATTGCTCAAAGGTTGTGGATGATAGACCTCTCATACCAACACCTTCTAAGGACGACCTATTTCTGACAGGTGCAGTCCCTCTCATTTGTAGAAGTAAGAGGAAGTTGGATTCTGGATGTGGAATGGTAAACTGCAAGCTTGTGACTACCTCGAGGATCTTAACTTTTAGAAGTTATATGGTTATGATGCCGGACCAGATTTGGAAAATGCCTCTGAGTTTCATAAACTCATTTGCATTGATGTTCTTGGTGAACTTCCATCTGGATATATGTCTTGCAGTTAGCATGGTGAGCTCATATTTGGTTGAGCCTCACTAGATTGGTGCCAAGAATCTTCTGAGATATCTTTGGGGCACAACCTATCATGGATTGAGATACACTGTCGGAAATATGAAGCTGCATGATTATTCGAATGCTGACTAGGCAGGCCATGTGGAGGATCACTAGAGCACTTCTCGGTGTTGGTTCTCTTTGGATTCTGCTTCAATATCATGGAGGAGCAAGAAGCAAAAGTCGGTTGCTATAAGCACCGCTGAGACCGAATACATAGCTACGAGTATGATCTCGTGTGAAGCTCCCTAGTTGTGGAAGCCCTTCAGTGAGCTATTACCACTGCGATTCTTTGTGACAACCAGGGGGGGATTCGATTGTTGAGGAATCTCGTATTCGATGATTGCTCCAGCAGATAGACATCAGATACTACCTTATCTGGGATATGGTAAGTCGATGAGTGAGGAGGCTCCATCGCATTGAGACTGATGTATAGGTCACAAACATTTTGTCAAAGCCCCGGGGAAAGGTCAAATTTGTGACTTTCCCGAACGACTTGGAATCGTTGAGACACCTTCGTATAAGGGTCATGCAGGTTGCATACATTGAGCTCTAGGAGCTCTGGGGGGCTTGGGGTACTTACTGGAGCAACACACGACCATAGGGCGACTCACCCTCCCCTAATGGTGCGTTGTGTACAGGGTGAATAGCTCAGCCTTCCCCTATGATACCTCAAGGCGACTTTGGGACAGGATGATTCGTTCTCCTGTGAGCCAAGATGATTAGTTCTCCTGTGGCACATGATGATTAGTTCTCCTGTCGAGGCATCCTACCCATGCAGTCTGGGACTCATGGGAAGTACCTCTCATCTGATCAATGAGCAGGGAAATGGAGTTAGGGAACATAGTAGTACTATCGATGGACTCATCATTGTATCTACCATACTCATTATGCTAGGATGACCTCCAACTGATCTAGGATTAGTATGAGTGGTTTGAGACACTCTCTTGTGATATTGATCTGGGATCAATAAAACTAACTTCGGGTCAGTAAGAGTGATATGACACTCTCTTTAGATGAAACTGACTTCGGGTCAACAGAGAATGGTATGAGACATTCTCGATCAATTCTTCTTCTTCATGGTTCAGCAGCACAGGGCATTGATGGCAGAGATAGTACAGTCGAACATATGGATCAGCGGATGGAGTTCTCCCTAGTTGAGAGGGAGTGTTAAAATTGGCAACTAGGGCCAAACTCCATGTGGGTCATCTTATTAATGGTAACTGATATTTTTCTTGGATCCCTCTCATCAGGAGGTGTAGGATTGATCTAAAGATCATCCGATTCGATAAGTATTCATGGAGATATGAATTTATTTGTGTTATGGGACAATTCGTCAAGGTCGACCAGCAACCAAATAAACCCCTCTTGTGCTCAATGTTTTAGTATAAATAGAGGTGCCTTGAAAGTCATTTGAACACACATCCTCTTGGTGATCTCTTCCTCTCCACTTGTCTTTGGGTTTTGTAGGAGGAGAAATCTAAAGAGGATACACTGCCCTAGACGATGCCCTAGATCCTAACACTATCATGGAGGAGATTTTAACGTAATGAAGAAAGAATTCTACGCAGCTAGTCAAGATGCCTTCTACACAGCCCTAAAGGAGGAATCTTGGAGGAGACCTAGCCGCAGTCAAGGAAGGAAGTAAAGTATAAGCCCTCAACGCTGTCAAGAAAAGGCTCTCTAATCTAAGGAGCTTCAACGCAGATCTAAGGAGTACTAGAGGGAGCCCTAGTCGCCGTGAAAAGAAGCCTACACACAGCTGAAGGATAAGCCCTCATACGTTGTCCTAATACCCTAGTCGCAGGTCATGATTTGTTGTCACAAGTAACCCTCAAAACGCAACAAAAGAGAACCTTGATCTGATGTCTGAGTAGCTCCTAAACCGTTGTCCATAAAGATCCTAATCCATTGTCATAATGGAGACTCTAGCCACTTTATTGAGAAGAGTTCTATATGCTTTCTAGTGGAAGGTCATGAAACCCTAGCAGCAATGAAGAGATCTAAAAGGAAGATGTATTACGCTGTCAATCTAGAGACCTAATTGGCAGCCCTCATCTAGCTCCCATTTGCCATCATGAAAAGGTCTTATACGCAGCTCTATTAGCCACAATAAAAGAGGCCCTAATCAACGACATACAAAGAACTAGGACGCAGCAAGAAGAAGTGGTCCTATGCCACAGCTAAAGGAAGTATTTCATCAGCATTAAAGTCACAATGTTGTAAGTGATAGCGTGACACATTTGAGATCTGTTTTGGGCATATTGTGCAGCAATAAGGCTGATTGGTAGACATTGTTCTTCAAGGGTAATAGCTGGGTACTGTATGATAACCTTGCTCGCTGCTAGGCTAGGCCGCAGGCCATAGCCAACAGTGTATTGTGTTAAGGGTTGCACAAGGATAAGGACTGAAGGCTGATGTGACTGTCTGTGTAGTCAGCGTGTTAGACAGCTTGGTTAGATGTAGCAGTTGGATGTAGCATGGTATTAGAGACAACAGTGAAGTGCAGCATAGTAGTCATTGAGTGTAGATCAGTGATGAGTGCAACATTGAGTGCAGATCTATGATGAGAGCATCTCAGTGATATGGAGCAACAAAGTCAGGGAGCGAACAGCATGAAGTGCCTAGCATGGTCATTAGGTCCAGAACTGTGATGATGAGTGCAGCTGGTGCTACACATGAGTGCAGCATATGGAACAAGATGCACCCACAATGATAGGTGAAGGAGTCACTTTGGAGAATCAGTTGAAGCAGCGTGTCTTCAACTGATCTCATGTAGAGATGATCTATTCTCTTATCTTGAAAGTCGAAGTGTTGACTTCTATTGTAAATGTACTATCTCTCTCTCTCTCTCTCCTTCTCTCTCTCTCTCTGCTAAACTATTGAAGAACATATAAGAAGAATTGATCAAGGTCTTCCCACATTGGGGTTTGTCCCTTGCTAGCGCCACATCTTGTGTCCTCTTGTCTTGGTTTTTTCTTCTGCAATTTATATTTATGTTCTATCTGCAGTTTACTTTAATGCTGATGTGATTGCTAATCTGGAAAAGATATTGAGCTAACTGTGAAAATTGAAATAAATTGCTCTAGCATAGAACATACCTAAAATTAATAGCAAGCCTTCGGAGATTGGGTACTTTGCCACCATAGCTTCTCCACCATGCATCCACAACAAATAAGATAAACATAAGAAAAAAATAAAATTTGAAAGCTGAAGCAAAATATGAACTTGAAGAGACAATGAAATTTGAAACAAACTAAAGCTTACCTAGCATTTTAGTCTTCCTATCTACAACAGCTATGTCAAAGCTAAATGTGCTACCTGTCATCCTGTATATCTCCATTTCTTTAGAGATTTTTGCATATTGTACTGGAGATGGCACCATCATCTGAACACAAGTGGAGAATCCATCCATGACCTCAGCATAAAATAAGAAAGCATAGGAGTAAACAAATTCGAGGTTCAGGTAGATCCCTGCAGCATGAATGGGATGATGGAGTTTATTGTTCCATCGCTCATCAATCACTTCCCATAGGAGTTGTTGTTTCTCAAACCCCTCATCCCCCTTATCATCATAGTAGGTCCGAATGGATTCTTTGGCCCTATCCATGGCCTCAAACAAGTAGCCCATTGCGGGCTTGTCTCCATCAACTAATCGAAGAACCTTTACCAAACGTTCAGTAATGCCACACACCTCCTGCACTCCCGCCCATAAGCTTTTTTGGTATGAAACTAACCTGCATATGGCCTCTCCTTCTAGTTTGCAACTAAATGCCAAAGCACGCCACTCCTCTGAAAGAAACATTCTCTTCACGTCCCACATAGAATTCAAGAGTGATTGAAGAGTTATAAAACTGGTGGCAAACCGTGTAATGGCAGGGCGCACCAACTCCTTGTTGTTGGTGAATGTTCTCATCAAATGAAGCACAGATGCATGATTATATATAAATTTTGTAATGCTTCTTGATGACTCAACAATATCCTTGACAAAAATAATTTTTCCCTATGTCCTCCAACATCAAATCAATGCAGTGTGCAGCACAAGCTGTCCAAAATAAGGTAGGATGCTTCTCCATAAGTATCTTGCCAGCAACAACATAATTTGCAGTATTGCCTATTATGACTTGGACGACATGTTGTGGACCCACCTCTTGAATGAACACATCCAAAAAATCACATAATAATCATGCATCTTTGATATGTGCAGATGCATCAACAAATTTCATAAACATTGTCCCCTTGGGACAATTAACCAGGAAGTTGATAAGGCTTCTACCCTTTTGATCGGTCCAACCATCTGACATGACAGTGCATCCTGTGTGTGCTCATGATGCCCTAAATTCCTCCAATCTCTTACCGCAGTCAACATAAGAATGGACTTTGTACCATGGGCCAACAATAGCAATAACATTAACCACGGGCTGGAAAAATGGATGTTCCTTGTAACATTGAAAGGAATATCACTCCAAAGAAGAAACTTGCCCAACAACTTGTCAGCCTCTTCTTTCTCCCTTTTTTAAATAACTGAAGAGATAGATGGTTGTGAACCAGGTGTGGTTTTAGGAACAAAAAATGATGAGGTAGCTACAGGGTTGGTTGTAAATGCTGATGGTGAAGTAGAACCAATACCACTCTCATGTTCACCTCCCAATCCTAACACTCTACTCCCTGCTAGTTGACTCTTTAGAGCTGGCTTGGACAATTTGGTTTGCTCTATTTCTTCCAATAATCTAAGGGCTTTTCGGATGAATTTTGGATTTGTATTTGTGCAAAGCCCTACCTCATGTCCAGGAACTTGTGCAAGGTGATACTTGAATCTGTATACCCACCCTGTCATATGATGCCCACATAACTTGCAAATCAAATTTGATCTGTCAAACCCTCCATCAAGTTCACCAAATTCCCACAGAAGGTCCAATTTCCTTGACATGTTTGTAGCTTTGTTGAACTCTTGAGATTTAATGTAAGATGAAGGCTGAAGTTTGAACCTAGGGCACAAGAAAAACTGCAAGTTAAAAAAATAAAATTAAAATTTACATAACACATTTTGAATTTTTTACCAAAAAAAAACCCTCAACTCAATGCAACAATAAAGACAAAAAATACACATTCAAACCCAAGCAAAAATGACGGAAAAAAACTAGGGCACAAGAAGAAATTAAAAAAATAAATCTAACAATCAAGTTTTTGCATTTTTGACCAAAATAGACCTCTCCACTAAATGCAACAAAAATGAAAAAAAAACACAATCAAATACAAACAAAAATCATGGAAAATAAATGGGTGATAGAAACCCAAAGAAAAACAAGAAAAAAAATGCACAAATTTGATGCCCATACCTGAAAACCACACTTTGCTGAAGAAACTTGGTCCAAACTTTATTTTTTCTTGCTTGGGATGCTAAATTCTTTCACTTTTCTCCTCTTTTGCTCTTGTGTAGGTGAATTCTCTTCCTCCTTAGCTCTCACTCTTGTCTTCTCTCTGAAAAAAATGAGCAAAAAAAACCAAAAATAGCTTTTAGAACTCGTCGTTCCGCACCCTTGTGATTTTTCGAGATCGGATCGCGATTTTTTGGTAACCAAAAAAAAAAAATTCGCCGAAAAAACGGCAATTTAATCATTTCTGTGAAAAAATCACGATTTAATCGTGATGTTCGCATCATTGAGAGCATACCCCCAAATTTTTGAGGCTGCTGGATGGGGATGGGGATGGCAGTTATATATATATATATATATATATATTCACCATAAGCATTTGTAGTTGCTTATAAGCATAACAAATTATACTATATTCTAGTATATTCTAGTATTATGCACAACCCTTACACTTGCCAGTTCTGAAAAAGCTTTGGCAATTAAAAAAGGGCTTTGTGGCATTCAATTATTGGCCCATGGACATGACCAAAATGCATTTTAGCTTTAGGCAACTTAATGAAACTATATTCAATTTGCAATAGCCTCTGAGACAAATAACTCTCTCTATAGGACTTTTACTTTCTCGCATTTCTTGTTAATGATGATTATGTTAAAACTTAAAAGGCATTCTCTTCTCAATAGGTTCTGCAGATCTTTACAGCAGTGTTGAAAACCACTACAAAACACTTTGGTTCTGTAAAGTGATTAGATTCATATTTCAGACTCGGAAGGTGATTGAATAGGGATTTATTCAAACATTTAGTATCCAGTCCGAGTCACTATCATTTGATTGTTTTCACAATGCTTGAGGTTGGAATCATAGAAGAACTGACTTGAATGACCCCTGGAAACCCATGTACAATATGTAAACAGTGAGATGACCCAAAAAAAGGAAAGAACAAAAGAAATAACCACAAGGATCAGCCCTTTGAAATATTGCATTTCCTGGTTTATATTGACATGGTGGCTTTGTCTGCTGTAATGTTGGTTCTGAAAAGACAGTAGTTAAATCACCAAAAACTCAAAACAAAACCCATCATATAAAACCCATATTTTGAACTGGAACATGTACAACAGATTTCGATTCAGTGTAATACAAAAATAAAATATTAAAATGTCCAATCATCAATGTCCATTGTCAAAACTTAAGATACATGCCTGGAGTATCCCTGAAATCCAACTTGGAAAATCCTGGGGATAGCCAACAAGTCCCTGAGTATCCAATCAAGTTCCCAGTAGCTTCAGGATGTTTCCCAGGGTCTGCCAAATCCCCGAGACACAGGAAAGGTGGGTAGAGGGTTTTTTCTTCTAGGAGGATGGGTTCTGACACAACATAGCATCTAACTCAATAGGGGCAATGAATGAGACACACAGCAAAGGCAGTCAGCCCGAAGGACACTGACCCTGACACCTCCTACATGAAGATCAAAGCAACCAACCACTCAAGCTAGGCCACCACGCTAACACAAAACTATTGCATGGAAGCACCTATAATTTTCCTATTTCCTGCATTTTTCACTATCTTTTGACATTTACTCAATATTGCACCATTTCTTTCTTATCCAGTGTTCTATATTGGTGCAAGCTTTGATTTCTTACATAACTGCACAACTGTTCACATGCAAGTTTGCTATTTTTCATTCATTAAAATAACATGAATTTCTTTCTGTGAACTTATTTGGTCAGTTATTTGAATGAGTTTTGGAAAAATACTAACAGGGGATTAATGCCCCATGATGATATTAGAGGGGCTGAGACCATTCCATTCGTCAACCTCAACAGAGTTCGTATACCACTCTCATCTGTCTTGCATGCCCAAATTCACCCTAAAGCAAGGAAATTGGTTAGAAGACCAAGTTTGTTGACAAAAAAATGCAATGAAAATACATCACTTATTTTTCAGCTATGGCAGTGGCTGCCCACAGCTGCAATGGTTGCCAGTAGCTATTGTATCCTTTGGGGGCATTGTTCATGGTACAAACCATCTGATGCCAATAGGAGTGAAGAACATTGAGTGTATACCACGTGCATATAGATACCTTAAGATTTTTGCATCCAACATATCCCTACTACCAACATAAATGAAATCCCCTTTTGTTTAACAGGGAGTATGTGAGGTTCCATTACCATCATGGGATAGGGAAAACAGGGATTGGTCAAATGCCCTAGATACGTAACTTCCATGGGCATCAGATTCACCTGTTGCTTTTCCTCTGGAACCCCTTTCCCATACTTTCTTTGTCCCTCATTTTCTTCCTTGATGTATTTTATTTCTCTTGCTTTATATACACCTTGGTTTACATGTATTTTCATATTTAGATTGTACACCTTCACCCCTTCTAGCTCTTCCTCCCTTTAAAACAACATGTCATTAGAAATATTCTCATCTTCTTCCTCGTGATTCCTTATTCCCCCCCCCTCCAACACCCCCACACCGTTGAAATCAAAAACATCATAACCCACGTGAGGGACATGTTTTCCAACTTGATTGAAAATTTGAAACCAACAACAGAATGAGGATGAAGAAGGAATGGGAAAGTAGAAGAATGAAACAAATAAACAACACAGAGAAAAAAAAGATAAATTCTAATCTTAGAGCTTACCTCTTCAACTCTCTAATAGCAATAAAATCCCTGTCATAGCCTCCAAGCTCTAAAAAATTTGTCATTTTCCCTCTCCAAACTCTATATAGTGATCAAGTCAATAGCAAATGCAAGAAGAAAAGAAGAGGGATTAGAGCTTTTACACACCTAATTCCTTTTCCATAGGGTGTGGGGCCTACTAAGGCCTTCTCCTAGATCCCGAGAGAGAGGGAGAAGAACACTTTTCAAGTTTTCATGCCTGCTCCAAGAGCATTCCAGGAATGCTCAGTGGTACTTGGGAGCTTATAAGAGGAGCCTTTATTTACAATTATATTGATGAGAAGCCTCTTACAATTATGAAATACACTCTTATTCTTTACCCAATGTTGAGATTGTAAAATCTCTCATCATGGTCATCTGAAATTTGTTGGTATTATTTTCTATACAAAGGCAGTTATCCAATCAACTTACATCCATGTCAGAGAAATGGTTTTCCAAAATCAATGATAATGATAACGAGTTAAAAATGGAAGTACATATAGATACAAAGCATTTTGAAAAACCAAGAAAATAATAGGTCAAGTAATAACACCCACATAGCAATCCTTTCCTTGCGAGCGATAATGAATTTCCCGCAAATCAGCTACACTTCTCCTAACTTGCTCACCTCGATATTCCACTACCTATGACAATTCACAGCCCTTTTAGATTCTTGAATTACAACCATAGATAGTTCTGTAGTTTAAAAAGTTCAAGCATCTTTGGAAAGTTCATATTCAGACTTCAAAGAAATAGCATAGATATGTAGAGACATATTCAAAAGTATATAAAGCAGGTAAAGCTTTTTTTTTGTCACTCCAAAAAACATAGAATACGAGAAACAAATATGCCATGTATTCAATCTGTGGCCCTAGTTTGCATGGTTGACAAATCAAATGCTGAAGGAGAGAGGTTTAATCAACCAAGGCTGATTCTATTAGATTTCTATTACTTTTCTTTGAAAATGCATCAGATATTTCATTATAATCAATATGGATGTACATCAAGATGGTACCATCAAGGAACCAAAGAACAAGATCCCCTTTCCTATATAACCAACGGCAGTTAGCATGTCCTCTTTGGCTCCAACTTGTTGCTTCTATTAGAATTTGAATTGGCCATCTAATAAGAAATCAGTTTTGTGTTTGGAAGGTTAAGTATGTAGAAGGCTACAATAACTTAAGTTTTTGGTGTCTTTTCTGAATAACTGATAACTCACTGCTGATTCATCCAGAAGCATAGATGTTGGGAGTGACAGTGCAGCAGAGCACAAAGCACGAAGTGCCAATTTCCAAAAAGTTCCATGAGCATTGTGTGTGTGTGTGTGGATGCATACATATTCCACTAAAAAAAAGCATGCAAGATGGTGAATTAGTTGCACAAAATATGCAAACATAGATTTTTGTAGTAAATTAATGAAAATCGTTAAAAGCATCGATCATTTAGTACACAAATAGCATCACAGATCTAGATGTTATAGCATTGTTATCGAAAGATCAACCATAGCATCAACCTTCAAGTTTTGGAAGAAAATATTTGTCATCGACAAATTTTAAGAGAAAACAACCATGACATAAAACAGGGCATCATGACCAAAGAGTTGTATCATGCAATCAATGATTCAAATTTCAACCGTCATATAATGTTCAGAAAATAGCCCATAACAAAGACGAATAATTCTAAGTTCTTAAACCTAGATTCTAAACTGAAAAACACAAATAATTCTACCATCTACTAAACTTTCTTAAGCCTCTGCCACAAGCAATTTCTAATTTCTTCTCCCTTGGTATAGTAGCAATAGGAATCATTCCGGGAGTGAAGGAATCATTTTGGTAGCACAGGGAATCATTCTGGAAGTGTGCTCCCCTTTGAAGCGAGGCTTTGGGAGCAGTAACATTTGGACAGGTGGGGCAAGCTTCAGGGCAGTGAGGTCAGAAGAGTACAAACAGTTCTCACTCCTTTGAACTTTGAAGCAGCATAATGTTTTCAAAATATTTAGAATGAGGAGAGCTTCAAACAGTTCCAGTTAATCCAGAAGAATTCAAATGGTTCTGCTACTTAAAAGACAGAAAAGCATACAATACAAGAGTGGACAGAAATGCATACCATTTCTCCTTCTGTAATGTGCCTGCGGGCAAAGAGACCCCAGCCATGTATTCCTGATTTTCCAAAGCAAACTCTCATCTTTTCTGTTACCTGTGGCATAAGATTTCAACTTGAGCTCATAGCCAATACATATGACGAGGAAGAGATCACAAGCATAACATCTACAGTAAGGCGTTCTATAAGCATTGCAGCAATACCTGCAGATAAGAAAGGCGTTCCTTGAATGACGAAAATTCCCCCGGGTCTCTTTCCTCCTGATAATCAATAAATGATGTGATAAACACAGCTACTTCCAAAGACTTTAGAAAGCACAACTGCATAAAGGCACCTGAAACTCTTTCTTATATGTACAAGAAAACAGTGAATGTGGATCTCACCTTCAACCCATTTATAGTTTCAATGATATCTGCTGAGTGCCGACAATATCCCATAACTCTGTGGCTTATAGGAGTTATATTTCTCTGAAATGCAACGGAATAGCATTAGAAGAAAAAACTAATATTTTCTCAAAAGAAAACCTTTAAAGTTCGAATAGAAAAACAATTGTGTGACCCTAGCTAGCCAGACCAGTACAGGCGACTTACGCAGCAGGAAAAAGCATGTTCACTAGAAAAACATAATGAAATGAGTAAATCAAGTGAAGAAATTAAAGTAATACCCAATAATAAACTCATGGGGATCAGCTAGGTATTTTTGTCAATATGACTGCCAATACCTGAAATAAATGGCCTATTGTCTAGATAATTTGCCCATACGTTGTATGGCCTGCAGGATAGGAAGCTCTCTAGGTTCTTCAAAGCAATGCTACAAAAATCAGACTCAGGAATAACATGGTGCAGGCCAAAATATCCGGCTCGATGAAAAACTCAGAAACAATGCGAGACAAGCAAAAAAGCAGCAAGCATTAGAAAATGCAAGATATTTATTTCTTTTCAGCTAAATTTAAATCTAACCAAGAACAACAGAAAATAACCAACACCACGTTTTCCAGATGACGTAGTTGGAAGCTCCCTCCAACCTGTCCTAATCAAAAAACCTAGCAGTGGCCATCTCAACGAACTGTCGAAAAATTCATCTTTCCTTCTACTTGGTTGCTACTCTACTATTTGCACTCCCTTCTGGAGTGAAGATCTGCTCACAACTATTGTCGGTCTGCAAGGAAAATCGAACTTCTTGAGACTAGAAGTTCCCTAAGGAAAAGTTTCCCTATGTGTGTGCTCTTGTCTCTTCCACCTTGACGCTAGGGAGCTGCTGCAAAAACCTTTGCGTCCAGCTAGAGATCTGCCCAACGAAAAATCTGAGCTGCTCCCTCTGCCTCTGGAATCACTCGATCTAGAAGGATCAAATTTTTTTGCCCCTCTGAGAAAAATTGGTCTTCCTCAAGCAACTCAGCCTCCTAGCAAAAGGCTGCACTGCCCTTGGGAACTTCAGTCTGCTGCCCACACTAAGCAGCGAAATTCCTTCTTTTCGCCTCTGATCTCTTCGGTGGATCAACTGCGCTCTGATACCATGTGAAAGTTCTGAAAACTGGAACCCTATTGCAACAATTGATATTATTTCTCCTACAACAAATATTAAAATAAATACATTGCGACATTCACAAATAAAATTATGCGGAAAAATAAAACGCTGGAAGCTATGAAATGCTAGCACACACACGTAAAATATAACACAATTATTTTAGGATAAAATTCCCCCGAAAAACCCAATGCGGGCAAACCGGTGCAACAATGAGGGTTTTTATTATTATTCAACAGTGAGAAATTCTTAGTACCATTGGATGTCGAAATCTAGCAATCCTATAGAGAAAAATACTGGCAAAAATCTAGTGAGGAATTTCGTCACCCCACAAGCAATCCTCGGAACAACTTGCCTTCAAAAGCTCGGCCCTCTGACCCTTTGCGTTAGCCTCTACACTGCTTTGCGTAGCCTGCCTGACATCAAGCCTCTTACTAGTCTCTGATGAAGCTGTTTTGCCTTCTGTTGACTGGAAATATGCTTCTCCGGTACTTCAGGACTCCTTCCCGACCTCTGGAACTGAAGACATCTCTCCCTCTTAGCAAATCGGACTTGCCTCTAGAAGTTGTTAAGTTGCCCCTGTGTCAACTTCTCTGTGGCTCTTCTGCCTCTCTGTAAATGTACTCACTGGATCTGGAATACTTCCTCCAGCCTCACTGTTTCTGCCCCTCACTTACTGCTTCAATCTCTAGCTCCCTCCGACAACTAACTGCTGCTACTTTGGAAATCGATCTGCTAAGCAATCGAACTGTTCAAGTATCTTCTCCATCCCCACATCGACCTCCTCTTACAATCTTTTGTTGGAGCACCAACAACCAAGATTAAAACTTAATCAATGGCTAGGATCATCTTTGGACTTAGGGAATATTTAAAAACAACTTAATAATCTAATTAAGTCATTTCTAGGCAGAATTTCCAGAAATGATTTCTAGCTTTTGGAGATCTCATGTATTCTATTTCTAGCCTCTCCACCAAATTTCATGGCTAGAACACATTCAATGCTACAAAAGCTAACACTTCAAAGACAACAACAAATGCATCCTATTACCCACCATGTCAGTAGGACTACATCCATAGGTTTTTCACTTTGCATTATCACCATTATAAGCTCAAGGTCACAAGTCAAAGCCTTGTAAACACCATGTGAGTCTTTGTAATTAGGTGTCCTAGGCCTTGTGATGGTTGGTCATGGCTTGTCCTTTTGGGCTAAGTCCATGGTCCTGTTGTCTTGTAAGGGATTGGGGAATTTTGGGTGGATATGAGAGGGACTAATGGTTTAAAGGAGCCTTGGTTATGTGGACTGATCACTGGCATATGAGCCACTCCACCCTGTGTCAAAGTGTACCTATGTTTTACCACATGTGTGTCATTGAGTTTATATGTGGCCTTGGTCTTGATGCAGTATTTGGAATTCCTACGACAATTCTCAACATGGTAGTGTCACAAATTCAGCGTGTTTACATTTCTTGAGGCAATTCACATTTCTGGGTGCACGTGGTCCTAAAAGTCAAAAGCTCAACTTGGTCCCAAAATGCTCAGAATAAAGAGAAGATGAAATACCACATTGAATATTTTCCAAACAGTGAAGGCATTGTGTAGAACACATGGTCAAACTTGATCTAGTGGCACATTAGGTTTCTAGGTGGTAAAATAGGGGAAAAGATTAGCAAAGTTTTGCACACATTATGTCAAAAGTGGTCTACAAAATTAGAAGAACAAAACCTAGGTTGTAAATTCCCAATATCCTCTAGGGCCTAGGAGATCCCTCTCCTAGGCATGAAGATGTGGCATATACGGTGATGATGAGGCAATGTAGGGCACTCTCTAGCCAATGGGGCTAGTGGCGTATGAAATCAAGCATATTACCCAAGGGCATTGAAGATCCAAGTAAATATGCAAAATCGACTTACTACTAACCGTTCGAGTGAAAAAAGGTAGTCGTTGGGTGTCAAAAGTAGTCACTGCAAGGTCAAAAGGACCACTTGGTAGCAAGTGGTGTATATTTGGGGTAGCATCGAATGTGCTCTAGCCATGGAAATTGGTGGAGAGGCTAAAGCACATGAGATCTCTAAGACCCAGAGGGCAGATTCTAACCGGTTTGGGAGATATTAAAATAATTAATATTTTTAATGGAGTTCCTAAGTCTAAACTTAGGAAAAATAAAATATTAATGGTTACTAAAATAAAACTGGGTTAAAAGGGTCCAAAAGTCATAGATCAAGCCAAATCTAATCTTAACCGTTGATTAGAGCTTTAATCTTGGCCGTTGATGGACCAACGAGAAAAGTATAAGAGGAGGCTTGAGGGTCAATTGGAGAACACACCAAGAGAGATCAAGAATTCAATTTTCTGGGGCAAGGTTCACTAAAGAAATCGAGTGAGTGATTTGAGTTGCAACTGAGGGGTAGTGAATACATAACAAAGAGGCAGAGTTAGTACCAGGAGGATCAGCACAAAGCTGGGAAAGCTTGACGCAAAGCCAGCTAGAGGCCACACAGAGGAAGCCAGGAGCTGCGCAGAGCCAGAGAGGCCAGCGTGTGAGACGCAGAGGGTCTAGGGTCTAACGCAGAGGCTCCAGAAGCTGACGCAGAGGCCAAAGAGGTTGACACAAGGCCTAGAGGCAGCGCTGGAGGATTTCGTGGGACAGACTGGGAGATGGATAGTCGGATAGGGTGACGTAGTCCCTATCAGAGTGACGTAGAGTAGCAGAAGCTGCATTGTTGTTGTGGGATAGTTTATCTGGTCATTTAGCAGGAATATCTCTCTGACTGAGAGGTACTACTGTCGAGGGCATTCTCTGTTGGGTGAACCATTTCTGGCACCCAAGTTGTATTCTGAAACTGCATAATTAATAAAACCCTCTGAATAGCTGCACCGGTTTTCCCGCATTGGGTTTTTTCGGGGACATTAGTCCAAAAACAACGATGCCACTTGTGTGCTTGTTTACTTTTAGTTGATGATTTATATGTGTTGATACTGTACTTGTATTTATTTTCAGTAATTACATGGTAAATAACTTGTTAAATAATTGAACAAATAGGAAGACATAAATCAGATAGTACATGAAGAATTTCTAACAGGTTAAACTTAGAAATTCCAACATGGTATCAGAGCGAGGTTACAGATCACAGGATAACTGAAGGCATCAGCCAAGCAGAGCAGTGGCAGCAAAAACAGTTGTCCCGAGAGACAAAAGCTGTTCCTAGCAGAAAGCAGCAAGGAAGGGGTGACGCAGAGGGCCTGCGTCATCAGTTCGAGCCAGGAGGAGGATCAACGCATAGGAGCAGACCTGACCTACGCAGTGCCCGGTCATCTTTCTTAGTCATGAAGGATCGACGTTGTGGCCAGGAGGTGCAGATTTTGCCGGTGTCAGGATTGCACAGAGCCTAGAGGCTCAGTCCTTCAAGTTGTTGGTGTATAGGAGGCTGCAGATAATTAGTGGAGCGAATTTGGTGGGGTACTGTGGTCAGAACAATACATAACAGGGCAAGACCAAGGAGGAGGGATTTCCAGAAGGGAAATCGAGACTCAACGGGAGTCAAACCAAGGACTTCTAGGAGGGAAGTAGGGAGCCTCGGCGGAGTCAGAAGAAGAGTAGCATAATGGCCGTGAATGGACTGAGAGATCAAGATAGGTTGGACAGAGCATCCAACTTCGTGGTCTGGAAGGCCATGATCTTGTCCATTCTAGACAGATATCGCATCAAGGACTTCGCCTTGAAAACAATTGCGATACTAGTTGACCTAGCTAAAAATGAGAAGTACGAGGAGGCAATGGCCAGGGCGAAGTGCATCATCCTTGATGAGGTCAAGGACCATGTGGTGTCGCATATTGTCGAGAAGGACATGGCAAATGAGATGTGGGATGCCCTGAAGAAATTGTACCAGCATACTTCTGTGCAAAGGAAGATGATACTTGAAAATCAGCTGCGAGCATACCAGATGCAAAAGGGAGAGTAGATACATGTCTTCCTCGGTTGATTGAAGGAGATCTAGGGCTAGCAAACTTCCATAGGGGCCACGCTGGATCAGGAATTGATGGTGAGGACCGCATTGAACGCAATCTCAGAGGATTGGGAGGTATTTGTCTAGAGTATACAGGGCACGTCGAGCCTTCCAGATTGGGAGGAATAGTGAGCAGCTCTTCGTCAAGAAGAGATCAAACGGGTGACCAAGGCGGGGAGTAGCGGAAAAGGGGTCAAAATCAAGGAGGAAGAAGAATATGCGACTCTCACATTTGTAGGAAAGCAGGAGAAGAGAAAGAAGAAGGACCTCTCCAAGGTCAAGTGCTTCCATTGTGGGGAACTGGGTCACTATGCGAACCAATGTCCAAGGAAGAAGAGTAAGGGAGAGGCTTCTGACTCGAAGGCAACGCCAACAAAGGCAGAGAAAGAAGTCGAGGAGGGTGACCACTGTGCCATGAGTGCTCATGCGCCACTTGAGAGGAAGTGGGGCGACATCGAGCTGTAGTCTGATAGACTACAAGCGATGAGGGGCAAGATCCTTGAGGTACCCAACCTCTTGGATTATACCTTGCTACAGGAAAATTCACCAATGCACCACCCTACCACCCTATAGAAAAATAAAAGAAGAATGGACTCCTGTACCAGGGAAAATGGTCCACTTTACAATGATATAGAATGATGTAGAAAAAGAAAACACACTAGATCATAACCCCAACTATGACACAACCACCTAATGGTGATCCTAGACCTCTCGACACTACCTCTTCAACTCTTGGCAGATAGACACTTGTACAACTTTTACAATGATGCTTTTACAATGACTTTGTACAATGATACTTTTACAATCACTGTATGCAGTGTTGCCCACTTGAAGACTTCATGTGGTGAACTTCTTGTTGTTGTTCTGCACCTTGATTGTTGCTCTTGTTGTGCTACCCTTTCTCACTCTTCAGAACATTAGATTATGCATTGAGTCTTCTCTTAATGAATATATAATACCTGGAAAAAGGCTTCAAGGAAATACCCATGACATGATAATAGCAAAACTTACGTCATCCTGCAAAGCATATGTTAGTGCTAAACAAAAGCAACAAATTAGAATACAAAGAAACCTAATGCAATTAAGAGATGAACATGCATATACAAAAGATACTTACCTAGAGCTTACATTTGTTGCATCATTTTGCTGCACCTTGCTCTTTGCTTCCCTAGAAAGTCTGGTCCTTTGCACCCCTTGATGGCACTTGATCTAGTTTTTTTTTCTTGCCTTCTAGGAGCACGATATTGAATCTGATATATCTCTGTGATTCAGATCCCCGATATGTGATCTTCGGTCCTGTAGTAGCCCTCTAAGTCTTCTTTCCAATGCCACAAGTCTAACCCGATTTGGATTCTTCAAGGAAAAGTTATGCCCAATCTCTCACAATGACCTAATTATGGACTAGTTCAGTAGATTGAATTTGTACGACGTGCCACGTGTCATTGTTTCCTCCTTCTGCTCTGAAATTGATATACAAAAAACTACAGTCTGTGCACTATCCGCCACTTTTTACAGAACTCCAATCCGCTTCTCAAAGAGAGAGTTATGACGATTTTCCCAAGGTCACCTCTTGAGATGAAATTCGGGAGTCTGCACAAAACCCTAACTTCCACAGATCATATCTTCGAAAATATAGCGAACAAAGATCTGAAATTCAGTCACGACGTTCATCAGGATTTCGGCTCAAATGGGTTTTAATTTCAGCATCTAAGACTTCGCAGAAATAAAGTTATAGCGAAAATGCCACGATCACTACTTTTGGAGGATATATGAGATTTCTTTTTATAGAGTTGAGAGGGACTTCTATAGAGAATGTTGGAGGGATTTTAGGAGCTTAAAAAATTATTAATTATCGACTATTCAATGACCAAAATCAATGATAAATGCCATGCCACAACCCCATGGGGTTTTAGCCCACTAATTGGCATTACTAACTTCAATTTTGAATAACTTACAAACCATGAGGAATTATGAGGAGAGCTATATACCGATAGAAAGATACTTTTGAGTAGAGTATTCCTATAATGGTTATGAGACAAGAAACCACGAATGATGATGCCCAATGTGCCATGGAAGTTCAGTGTCATCCTTGGTGATGCTTGGGTTGACATCAATGACAATCTCAGATCATCTTTAGATCAACAATCTCCCCCTTTGGCATTGATGGCAACACAAGTACTACCCCTACGATCAGGGCACCTCTTCCTACTGCCTTCTCTCCCCCTTTTACATCAACAGAAAAGGGTAACTCCCCCTGACACACAACCATCCTACGAACCTGTACACACTTCCACTCCCCCTTTACTTTCTGAATAAGGAAAATCTAATGAGAACTTGGGAGAATCCCAAGCTTCTGGCGAAGATATTCAAATGCTTCATGAGGTAAAGGTTTAGTGAAGATATCAATGATTTGTTCTTTTGTACCAACATGTTCAATTTTGGTATTCTTTTCAGCGACTTGTTCTCTAACAACACGATATTTGATCGGAATGTGTTTTGTTTTTTAATGCATGACAGGATTCTTGGAGATGCTGATGGCACTGGTGTTATCACAAAAGATGGGAATAGGCGCACTGAATTATACTTGAAGATCTTGCAAAGTTTGCTTCATCCAAAGGACTTGAGTACAACAAGTTGTCGCTGCAATGTATTCTGCTTCCGTTGTAGATAACGAGATTGAGGTTTGTTTTTTGCTCGACCATGATACAAGACAACCACCTAGACAGAATGTTGCTCCACTTGTACTCTTATGATCATCAATGCTTCTTGCCCAATCTGCATCTGTAAAGGCTTGAATAATGAGATTGTTGCCCTTGGGATACCACAAGCCATATTTTGTTGTGCCCTTTAGATATCGAAGAATTCTTTTGACGACAATAATATGTGATTCTTTTGGTGCTGCTTGGAATCTTGCTACTTGTCCAACTGCTTTCATAACATCTGGTCGGCAGGCCGTTACATATAGAAGACTACCAATCATAGATTTGTACAACCTCTGATCCACATCCTTAGATGAGTCGTCTATGCTCAATTTGCAACCTGTTACCATCGGAGTAAGGACGGGTTTGCAATCTTCCATTTTGAATTTCTTGAGCATTTCCTTGATATACTTGGTTTGACATATAAATATTCCTTTCTCTTGCTAAGAAATTTGAAGCCCTAAGAAGTATGTCAACTCACCAAGTAAAGACATCTCGAACTCACTTTGCATCTTTGTAGCAAAGTTCTTAGTCGATCATCATTGCTACCAAAGATTATATCATCCACATATACCTCAATGATTGTTAAATTATCTTTATCTATTTGTACGTCAAGATTGCTATTAGCAGTACCTTTCTTGAACCCTTGTTGATGTAGATATCCATCAAGACGAGCATACTGTGCTCTGGGAGCCTGCTTGAGACCATACAGAGCCTTCTTTAACCTGCAAACATAGTCTTCTTTCTCTGATAGTAGAAAACCTTCAGGTTGTTCGATGTAAACTTCTTCTTCTTCTAATTCGCCATCTAAGCCGTTTGTTCTCATAGGACCACATAGATCAGTATGTATCAATTCCAATGGATGTGAAGCAAAGTGTTCTTTTGTTTTAAATCTGAATTTCGTATGCTTGTCGTGCCGACAGGCCTCATATAATATGTTGGAAGGTTTTGAGATTTTCGGCATTTCTCGTACTACTTCCTTTTTGCTTATCCTAACAAGATTGTCAAAGTTTATGTGACCCATTCGTTTGTGACATAACCAGCGTTCATCTTCTTTAACTAGTAGATATGCTTTAGTTGCTTCATCAATAACATATATGTTGTTTTGAGCTCGACTTGCTGTAGCCACAATTCTACCATACCTGCCTTTCCTGATTTCACATTTTGTGGGGTTCAATAGCATTGTGTGTCCTTGATCACACATTTGTCCAACACTAAGCAGATTTTGATTCATGTTTTCAACCAATAGAACATTCTTCGCTAGAGCATCTTTGCTTCCGAGACTGACAGTACCTAATCCTATAACATTTGAAGATCCATCATTTCCAAAGGACATGGTTCCATCCTTCTTCTCTTTTAGAGATACAAATTTCTTTCTATCTCCAATCATATGCGTTGAACAACCACTATCAACATACCACACATCTTTGTTGTTTTGAGCCTTGAGAGCGAGAGAACAATTATCAGTCTTCTTCTTCTTCAATGTTTGTTTGTTCTGTGACTTCAAAGATTCTTCTGGAGGATTTTCAAGTCTGCAATCTCTGGCTATGTGTCCAAAGTTTCGACATTTGTAACATTCAATATTATTTCTTAAATGTTCAAATCTATTGATGTTTCGTTGAGCCCTGGGAGGTTCATATTTGACAGATCACCTGGAATTGTATTGGTTCCTAGGGTATGTGCGACATTCTACAGCTTTATGACCAAATTTTCCACATGAATAACAATAGCCATGAAAAATATGTTGGTACCTAGACGGAAATATTCGTCGGGGAATTGTCTTCCAAGACTGTTCCTGCGAATCTTGTCCAATGAAGTCTAAATGTTTGTCAGATCTCATAGGTTCATTGTATTTTGTTGTAGAAGGTCCTGCTTCTTCTTCTTTGTAACCGAGGCCAGTTTTGTCGTTGTAAGATAGTTGATTATTGATGAGTTCTTCCAACACCCTTGAGCTGTTGGCATAGTTTTGGATAGTGTTTCCCTTCTTCACTTCCTTACGCAGCAAGACTACTTCGGCTTCTAATGCTTCCCTTTCTCGATTGCTTTCTTCCAACTTCTTTTGAAGTTACTCTTCAATACATTTTTGTTCTTCAACTTCAATTTTGAGACTTTGAACTTGTTCTTCAAGAGTTTTGGAATGGATCTTCTTAGCCTTGAGCTCTTTTATAAGCTTGATAAATGCCATGCCACAACCCCATGGGGTTTTAGCCCACTAATTGGCGTTACTAACTTCAATCTTGAATAACTTACAAGCCGTGAGGAATTACGAAGAGAGCTATATACCGATAGAAAGATATTTTTGAGTAGAGTATTCCTATAATGGTTATGAGACGAGAAACCATGAATGATGATCAAGTCGGCCTAAGGGACACAAATTCGACCTCACCTACAACCTCTAAATAAAAGGAGATCGAATTCATTTGGAGCATCTCATCTCAAGCAAGTTCGATATCTCTAGTGAAGTTGGAAAAAGTGCGAAGTGGGTCAAGGAAGTCAAAAGGAGTGTGAGTTGGGTCAAGGCTAAAGAGAAGGAAGAAATCAAAGTTTTGGTGCTACTCTCTCTCTCTTTTGTGCCCTAGTTTGGGAGATCGAAGTCTTCCAAGTGTTGTTGTTGCCAGTTGCTGCCTGATGCCGTAGTTGATGCATAGTCGAAGATCTGGAAGGGCTGACTTGGTATGGAGGGAAGGTTTGTTCTATGTCTAGGTTGAAGAGTCTCAAATAAAACTATTGAAGGAAGAGAATTTTGACTGAGTTCTCCCCTTGAGAGGGGTTTTGCCCTGGCATGGTGCCTACATCTTGTTTCTTGTGTTTTTGTGATCTTCATACACACATAATATGGTAATTGCTTGATGAAAGATAAGATAATAAAGAAGTAAAAGAAGCCAACATAACTCATAAGTAATTATCAAGAAAGAGGAATCAAATCCTAATCTACTTGCATTGATTTCTCAACATGGTTTCAAAGCTAAGGTCAGAAAGGTTGAAGATCACTTTGTTGACTCAAAAGGAATGATCATGGATTCTCTCTCTTTAATAAACTACATGAGAATGGGTATCAACGATGCTGGAAGCTAGATCAAGAAGGTCATCCACTACTTATTCAATAAGGGCAAAAGTCAAGGGTTCTTGGATGCTCTTACAGGGTCTCTTAGTTATGACAATGCATGGATCATTGATAGTGGAGCATCAAGGCACATCACAGGAGAAAGTAAACAACTTCATACACTATTAAAGGAGCCATCCTCTCATGTAGTGAATTGGGTGACAACAAAAGCTATGTTGTTAGAGTCATGGGATCAACATCATTGAAGCTAGAAAATGGATCAAAGTTGCACTTCAACAACATACTATATGTTCCAGGTTTGAAAAAGAATTTGCTTTCTATTTCTTGTTTAGAAGATAAAGGGGATAAAGTTGTTTTTGTTAATGGAAAAGTTTTGGTTTGGGGAAAAGACTCTAGCATTGATAAAGCTAGGGTTATTGAAGTTTGTGAAGGAAGCCTTTATAGAGTTATTACACCACCTCCCCAAGCTTTGGTTCACATGGATATCAATCTGATTGAGCTATGGCATAGGAAGTATGGTCATCTACATTATAAGGTTACCCCTACTCTTAATTAATTGGTTCATGGCATCCCTAATATGAAGTTAGATCATGAAGGTGTGTGCAAGGGATGCTCTTTGGGAAAACATACAAGAAAGCCATTTTTGAATAGTGACACTAGATCTAAGGAGATATTAGACCTCATTCATTTTGATGTGTGTGGGCCCATGTCTGACTAATCACTTGGAGGTCATCTCTACTATGTAACATTCATTGATGACCATTCTAGAAAGACATGGCTCTACCTTCTCAAAACAAAAGATGAAGTATTTGAAAAGTTCAAGGAGTTTAGATCCGAAGTGGAAACCCTAACTGAAAGAAAGAAAGATAAAAACTCTAAGGTCCAACAATGGCAGGGAATACACTACTAAGGAATTGATTGCATATTGTAAGGAAGCAGTAATTAACAGGGGCCTCATTGTTCCCTATTATCTCGAACAAAATGGAGTGGCTGAGAGGAAGAACAAGCCAATTGAAGAAGGCATTCAAACAATGCTCCTTCATCAAGACCTACCAAAATTCTTATGGGGAGAAGCAGCAATGCCAACCGTGTACATTCAAAATAGAAGTCCTCATAGAAGTCTTAATAACATAACACTCGAAGAAGTATTCACAGGAAAGAAACCAAGTGTGGATCACCTCCGAATCTTTGGAATTCCAGCATACATCCATGTTCCAAAGGACAAGCTAAAGAAGTTGGATTCCACAAGTCTCAAAGGAATATTCGTTGGATATAATCTCTCCTCAAAAGCATATAGAATCTACATTAAGGAAGGAAGACATATTGAAGCAAGCAAGGGTGTCATATTTGATGAAAATCAAGCCTACAAGAAATCAAAGGATATTCCTATTGATTCCAATGACGAAGAAGTTCCAATATTTGAAGAAGAATAAGATCATGATGAAAACCCTACTACAAATCAAGAAGAAGAAGGACCAAGTGAGCCTATTTAATCTGTGGTCATCCCAACCACAAGGAAAAGACCAAATTAGTTAAAAGCTACATCAGAAGATGCTAAAGGACATGAAGTTGCGAAAGGAACCTTCAGGGAAAGTAAAAGATCAAAGAGATATTCTGGTTATGCTGCATATATGATGAAGTTAATTGAAGCTGAACCATCTACATTCAAGGAAGCTTCTCATTAAGAGGCTTGGAAGAAAGCGATGCAGGAAGAGTATCAGTCCATTATGAAGAATGGGGTTTGGGAAATCGTTCCTAGACCTAGTGACAAATCAGTTGTCACCTCCAAATGGATTTGTAAGATCAAACATGCTATTGATGGAAGTATAAACAATTATAAAGCTAGATTCGTTGCAAGGGGTTTTTCTCGAAAGGAAGGCATTGATTATGAAGAAACATTTGCACCCACAACAAGGTACACTACCATTACATCTTTGGTTTCTTGGTTGCTACAATGGGTTGGAATATCCATCAAATGGATATGAAGACCACATTTCTGAATGGGACCGTTCATGAGGAAGTGTATAGTGAACAACCCGAAGGCTTTGAAGTTAATAGCAGGGACTCTCATGTTTGTAGACTCAAGAAGGCCCTATATGGTTTGAAGCAAGCACCTAGGGCATGGTATGCAAGAATGGATGCATATCTCCTTAGAATTGGGTTCGTAAATAGTTATGCCGATCCAAATCTCTACATCAAGGTTGTGAATAATGAGCCTGACATTATTCCACTATATGTGGATGATCTATTCATCACAGGTGTGGAGCAAAGAATTCGAGAATGCAAGAAGATGTTGGCAGCCGAATTTGAGATGAAGGATTTAGGATTGATGCACCACTACTTGGGTTTAAAAGTATGGCAGAAACTTGGGGAGATATATTTGGGGCAAGGAAAGTACATCATCAAGTTGTTGCAAAAATTGGGATGATGGATTCCAAGTCTATGACTACTCTTATGATCACCAATCTCAAGAAGTTGAGGGGATTTGACTTGAGTCTCGTGGATCCTACCTCCTATCGTCAGTTGGTGGGCTCCCTAATGTATCTGGTAAATACTAGGCTAGATATATGTTTTGCAGTAAACATTCTTAGTCAATTTCAGTTGGAGCCTTATCATGATCACTGGATAGTTGCCAAACACATATTGAGGTATTTTCGTGGCACTATACATCACTGCATAAAGTATGATAGTAAGGAAGTCAAGCTAACTGGCTTCACAGATTATGATTGGGGTGGCAATGAGACCGATGCAAGGAGCACTACTGAAGGATGTTTTAGTTTGGGAGTTGCTATGATCTCATGGTTGAGTAGAAAGCAAGATCTTGTTACTTTAAGTAGTGCTGAGGTAGAATATGTGGTTGCATGTGAAGTAAGAAAGGAGGTTGTTTGGTTAAGGAAGCTTCTGACAGATTTGTTTGAGAAGTCTTTGGGTCCTACTGTGATTAATTGTGATAATCAAAGTTGTATTAAAATGTCTGGAGATCCTGTGTTTCATGCTAGAAAGAAGCATATCAACAATAAGTTTCACTTTATTAGGAACTTGGTGCAGGATGGGATCATGAAATTGGAGTATGTTTAGATGAATAGGTAGCAGACATACTAACAAAGTCTCTTCCTAATAAGAAGTTTGAATATCTAAGAAACATGCTTGGTTTAGTAGATATTGTTGATTGTATTGATGATAAGAGATTGGAAGAGATTTGTTGAGGCTTTGCAAGTGAAGTATTGCCTATGAGGACACCTAGCCGACACTTTGTGTTGATGTCTAGGTCCCAAAGTAGGGAGGATGGCATTGGTCGTAGAGCTCTAACCAGAGATACGCATCTAGGTCCCTGGGTTGGTGGTTAGCAAGTAAGCCTGATGGTACCTAGAGAGGCTGAAAGCTTGAGTCCACCTTAGTCCCACTTGGTGAGATTGCCCTAGTCAGGAATCTAGTCCGTGGCATTGCGGTGCCTAAACTATTGAGAGACCAATGGATAGACTTCCCTAGTCAGGAATCTAATTCATGGGTTTCATCCTTGGTCATCACTATATTAGTCAAAGTCCCCATTGTGGACTCATAGGATTAATATTGAGTCAATAAAGTCATTGTACATTTAAAGAGACACTTCTTGGGCTTTGGAATCATGTAAAAAGGTTTATTATTGAGTCAAATATGATTTATGTAACCTTCACACCAAGTTGACCTAAAGGAGATGAAGTCAACCTAAGGGACACCAATTCTACCTCACCTGGAGCCTATAAATAGAAAGAGATCGAATTCATTTTGGAGCATCCCATCTCAAGCACGTTTGATATCTCTAGTGACGCTAAAGTGGGTCAAGGAAGTCAAAAGGAGTGCGAGTTGGGTCAAGGTTAAGGAGAAGGAAGAAATCAAAGTTTTGGTGCTACTCTCTCTCTCTCTCTCTTTTGTGCCCTAGTTTGGGAGACCGAAGTCATCCAAGTGTTGCCAGTTGCTACCTTATGATGTAAGTTGCTGCATAGTTGAAGTTTTTGGGGTGGAAGTGCTACTGCAAAGGGGTTGAAGATCTAGAAGGGTTGACTTGGTGTGGAGGGAAGGTTTGTCCTATGTCTAGGTTGAAGAGTCTCAAAGAAAACTATTGAAGGAAGAGAATTTTGATTGAGTTTTCCCCTCGAGAGGAGTTTTGCCCTGGCATGGTGCCTACATCTTGTGTCTTGTGTTTTTGTGATCTTCATACACACATAATATGGTAATTTCTTAATGAAAGATAAGATAATAAGAAGTAAAAGAAGCCAACATAACTCACAAGTAATTATCAAGAAAGAGGAATGAAACCCTAATCTACTTGCATTAATTTCTCAACAGCTGCAAGTGCCATTCTTTTAGAGATATCCTTAGACTACACCCATATTTATAGCTACTTGCTACTTGCTGCTGTAATTCAAACAGTTGACTAACGGTTAGATTGCAGATAAAATTATTGGAGTCAATTTTATGCTTCAAGATACAGTGACTAGGGTCTTGAAATGGCTTTGTTAACTTTTGGGGTTATGCCAAAAAAAAATTGCACCATGCTTGGTGTGCTTCATGAGATTTCGGGTACACGGTGTATGTTTATCCTTTGGATGGTCCAAGATGGATTGGCACATGAGAGGTAGTCCATGATGGATTTGCATAGTTGAGATAGCTTGTTCATTGGATGCTTGACCTTAGATGTTTGTTGGCTTAGTGCTCTTCTATCAACGTTGGAGTTCTCCTGATAGCTTGGTGGAAGCCCTTCATTGGGGGCCCTGGGAAGAACCTGGTTGCTTGGAGAGCTCCCTACATGGGATGAGCAGCATTGTGTAGCTTGGAGGAGTGCATTAGGCCCTAGTTGGCGTGTGGCAACTTGGATTTTTGTTTGGAGGATCGGAAATGGCTTGATGATGCCTGGGGCTTCAACAATATTCTTGCAAGGGTAGCTGACCTAGTGGAGTACATTGTTTAAACTTTAGGGGGATTTTTGGTGTCTATGGAGGCTTTTGATGGGCGAATGTGGACTTGCCCTGTGTAACTACATGACCTTGGAGCCATTATTCTGCACATCACCTTGAAGTATAACATGTACCTTAGAATGTAATGTCTCACTTGTGTTGGCCTACAAGTGTTCATTGTAGGTTGTTTGTAAGGACTAAGGTCAACATTGTATCGTTGGTGTCCCTTGCTTCTCATATAAATAGAGGAATGACATAGTTTTTCCATTCATATATCCATTCGCTTAGTTGTATTACTCTTGTGATGAGATGTGACCTAGAGAAGAGTGCGCATTAGCCTCTCTCTTTCTCTCTCTAGAGTTTTACATGTTGGTGATCTCTCTTTCTCTCGAGTTGCTAGGGTTTCTTGGTCTTCATAGAGTATCTTGGAGAATCTTTGAGGTCTAAGGTTAGGGTTTATTCATTGGAAATCAGAGATTAGGGTTTTGTGATAAAACCCTAGGATGGAATTGTGAAGAAGAAGAGTAGGAGAGGAAGTCTTGTCTTGGAGGATGCGTTGGATTAATTTTTGCACATTGATCTTCTTGGTTGGTACGGTTTTGTTTATTTTTCCTAGCTAGGGTTTTGGGGAGATAATGCATTTGTACTAGCCTTAAGAGAAGGCTATGGTATGTACATGTTATTCATTTTGAGCATATTAATGAAGTTCCCAACAGTCCAAAACTTATGCAATTTCCAGATTTGACTTTCAGCTATATATGTCCTTTAAGCATTGTTATTAATGGACCTAAACTTGTGCAATTTCCAAATTTGACTTTAAGCTATATATGTTCTTTACACATTGCTATTAATGGCGATATATGTCTCATTGATTTGGCATAAATAGGACAATTGTCAAGTCCCTTGACATTTAAGTGAAGAATTAAGGGGTTGATTTTGTTGTTGTCATATTTCTGTTGGACTACTTTCATTACTATTGCAAAAGACTATTTTCGCCATAAAAATGTTGAATTTTCTACAATATGCACAGTAGAAACAAATCTTCTGATCTGATAATTACTACCTAATGATGTTACTGATATCATTGAGAAATTAGACATAGAGGATCTCAACAGTAATGTAGCAAAAATAGTAAGATCATTAAGAGACAACCATGCACAATAGAGACAATAAATTTTCCCTGGGAAACCCAAACTTGGGATAAAACCCAACAACTCTTCTTCTAGGAGGAATTATTCTTTAGCAAGGTTTACAAATCTAATTTGTCTGGAAATCTGTGTCAAAATCCAAGTCCAAACTTCAATCAATTTGTCTTTAATCTGCTCCCACGTGTGATTGCCATAGAAGAGAGATGATGATTCAAATTGGTCAAATGAAGATATCACATTGTATATATATACAAGTCGAATGGGTGCATTTACCCCAAGGGACACATCCCTTCATGAGTAGGGCCAACTTATCCATTTTGAGGTTACATAAAGCCCAAAAAATTGAATTTTAACTTTAATTTTCATAAATTTTCTAGGCCGACTTAGGAGGCCTTTTGGCATGCAAGAACACCTCACAATGCTACAAAAAATCAACACTACCTCTTAGCAAGGGAGGTATTCTCCTTGGCTGCAAAAAATTCCCCCTTAGCTGAAATTTCTCCTTCATAAGAAAAGTTCATGAGCTTGCTATGTTGATGCATGCCTATAGATCACTCCAACTTGGAGTGGGCAATGTGAGAATCAAGGGCCTTTTACCTCTGGCCAAAGTCCTTTATGGCTCCTCAAGTAAATGTGTTAATCTCCTTTGGTCAAAGTCCTTTATGACCTAACCAAGTCCTTCTGGCTTCTCAGGAGAGAATCTGCTCTTAGACCATTCACCCTCAGCCAAAGGTGAATTAAATTTATATCCTCTGGTCAAAGTCCTTTATGACCCAACCAAGTCCTTTTGGCTTCTTACAAGAAGATCTATCCAATCCTGTAATTTCTCTAGGCCATTCACCTCTGGTCAAAGTTCTTTATGACCCAACCAAGTACTTTTAGCTTCTCAGGTGAATATATTCATCTCCCCTGGTCAAATTCCTTTATGATGCAGCCAAAGTCCTTTATGGCTTCAGGAGATGGTCTATGCTAATCTTTCAAAGACATCAACCATCCGTCTCAATGAGGGAGACATTATGCATCAGATCATGCTTGTCTCTAAAGTATACAAACTTCACTCTAGATAGAGGCTCGGTGAGAATGTTTGCAATCTGCTCATCTATGTGTATGTACCAGAGCTTTACTACTCCTCTTTGCACCATGTCTCGGATAAAGTGTCTTGACTCTTGATCAAAGAGTCCTACAAGCAGCTTCCGAAGCCACTGCTTCATGACTTGCGACAAAAGCTACGATATACTCTGATCTTGCTGTATTGAGTGCGACAGAAGTCTACTTCTTGCTAAACCAAGCTATCATAAGTGATGCCAAGCTGAAGCAACATCCTGATGTGCTCTTTTTGCCCTTTGCACTCTCAACCCAATCCGAATTTGTATATATTGGTAGCCTCAGTCCTTGTTGTAGATCCCTAACCAGATCACAGAAAAGCCCTTTACTTGTCTCCTCTTACTTCTAGCCTCCTACAACAACCACAAATACAACTCGGCCAACCCTTATTCAACTTTCAAGGGACTTGAACCTCCTTAAATACCCACGGTCTTCTCTACTAGACCACAGTCCCTTCTCGGCTTGCTCTGTTTAACTTCCTTTGGCCCTTGGCCTTGTCTCTTGAAGTCTCTGTCTAGCCTCTGCCCTTCAGCTTGATGCCCTCGGTCTACCTCCTTTAGGCTTGTGGTAGGTCTATTCCTTATTGCGGCTACCCAAGGAAGCCTTGGGGCCTGCGGCCTGTGCCTATTTCAGACGTCCATCCCGCAGCTCTAACGCGACCTAATATCCTCGTAGCCTCGGCCTCTAACAGACCTCTTTCGGTCCCTCTTTCTTGTAGCAGAGGGCCTAACTAGGTCTCCTTCCTCGTTAGCTGTGGTTCTCCTTTTTTCTAAGGCTGCGACTCTATTGAAGTTGTTTTTTTTGCACAAGTGAGTCCATCCACAGTCTTTTAAACTAGCTTCAATGGCTGCTCTTTCAACAAGGCTTTGATACCATGTTGAATTTTCTACAATATGCACAACCAATCTTTTAATTTGATAATTACTACCTAATGATGTTTAACAATTTATCTTTATGTTACTGATATCATTGAGCAGTTATACACAGAAAATCTCAACAGTGATGTAGCGAAAACAGTAAGATCATAAAGAGACAACCATGCACAATAGAGACAACAAATTTACCCCGGGAAACCCAAACATGGGAGAAAACCCAACAACTCTTCTAGGAGAAAATATTCCTCAACAAGGTTTACAATTCTAAATTGTCTAGAATTGTGTCAAAATCCAAGTCCATACTTCAGTGAATCATCCTCTATCTGCTCTCACATGTGACTGCTATAGAAAAGAGATGATGATTCGAATTGGTCAAATGAAGATGTGATATTGTATATATATACAAGTCGAATGGGTACATTTACCCCAGGGACGCATCCCTTTATGAGCTGGGCCAACTTGTCCATTCTGAGCCTACATGAAGCCCCAAAAGTTGAATTTTTATTTTTATTTTCATAAATCTTCTAGGCCAACATAGGAGGCCTATTTTCATGCGAGAATACCTCCCGATGCTACATAAAATCAACAAAAAGGGTTGAAACTTATTCCTTTGTTTTGATTTGACATGAGTAGGACAATTGTCAAGTGCCTTGACATCTAAGTGAAGAATATGAGGGGTTGATTTTTCTGTTATCGTACTCCTGTTGGACTGCTTTTATTACTGCTGCAAAAGACTATTTTCATATATGATTATTGGCTGATAAGTCGCCATAAAAGGGTTGAAACTTATTCATTTGGTTTGATATCTTTTTTCCTTGAATTGCTGGGAAGTTTGGGCTGTTTGGAAGTGAATCATTGTACTCTTGCTGTGGCTGTTCTGTACCTTGTTTTATGGTAATCTTAAGAATGAAAATTTACAGGGTTAAGACCTGAGAATCATTTTAAGTTGAAGGTGAAATCTCTGTTTTGCATTGAATTTTGAATTCTGATTAATTTCCATAAGATTCTCAAATACCTTAGGGAGTAGTTACAACTTTTGTTTGTTTGTTTGTCAAATGGTCTGAGTTCATCAAAGATTACATCAGGCTTGATCTGTGGCTTGAGAAACCGTTACCTAGGGGCATCTAAGCCGTTAAAATCACCCGGGGATTGCACTCGGCCTGAGCCACACTAGTCTTTAACATGACTGGATTTTTGCCCACGGAGTTTCGAACCGGTGACCTTCACATCACGGAGTGACTTAACAGTACAACCCCATCACCGTCTATTCTATGTCCCGTGGGCAGGGAGTAGTTACAACATAGGATCAAGACTTGTTGATACTTTGCTATGCACTTTAAAGTTCAAATATCCCTCTTGTAGACATTTTACTAATCCTGATCATATTTCCACGTAATACAAGAGATGCTGAGACTCATGATTTGACTCTTCCCCATGGCTCCTAAATGGCAAACTAACAGGGAAAATATTTTGAATCTGCATTGCTATTTGGCCTTTTCCAGATGAAGGGGTCTTAGACCATTATTTTTATGTTCTCATGGGTATGCATGAGCATAAATACTATCTTCTGGTGGTTTATACGATAAACCAAATTTTGCAATCTTAGAGCATATAAATCTATGGCTATGGCTTTGTTTCTTAGTATAGCCCTCTCTCTAATTGTTCAAACCTTGACAGGCCAGTGAAGCATAATTGCTGTATTTTTTCAGTTGCCTTTCCAAACTTTATCTTTAAACATAAATGATAAATGTTATGATGGCAATCACAGCTGGATAATGTCTGTGATGGTTAACCCATTTGGGAATTGGGTTTCTAACTTTCTGCCTATCTTGATGGTAAACTATCTTTTCATCATATATGTGACTCACATGAAAATTAAATGGCATCTACCTGACTGTTAAAAGTGAGCCTCACGGTCTTCTTCTAATGCATGAGGTCACCTTTCAGTCCTCTTGTAAATTTTTAATGCAGGAGCTCTCGTTGTGTTTTGTTGTATCAGTTTATTCAGTTGGATGTATCTCCTTTTTCCATGTTGAGCTTCGTTTCTGTGAAGCCAACTAAATTCTGGTTTTTGAAACCTGGTATGACAAATATATGTATACTTTTATATTTTTTTCTTTAGTTTTATTATTGTCTCCATTGTTTTTAGTAGAATATTGATAATTTGTTTTCAATGTATTATTTAAAAAAATTTAGTCTTATATTAGGTATAATTCTTTCTGTTGAATTTTTGGAATTTTGATTATATATGTTATATTATATTATTATTAATTATTATTATTTATCTTGTCATTTTCTCCTTCATTGTTATTAGTCTAGTTTATCATTTTCTTTAAATTCTCTATAGTTTTTTAATTTTTATGTATTTTTAATGTTTATAGCTAGTTTTTTTTTTCTTGCTTTATATATTCTTTTTTTTTTTTATAATATATTTAATTTTGACCTTATGATTTTGTTGTTAGGTTTGCTTTTAATAATATAGTTCTTCTCTATCCTTATTTTGCTATTTTTGTTTTTAATTTAATTTTCCTTATCTGATTATTTTGGAACAATAGTTTTTATTAATTTAGTTTATATTTTTAAATGTTAGTCTATGAATAAATATTTATTGATAATTTTTAGTCAACATTTGAACGTTATATTCTAAATGTCTGAATTATTTTTCTTCTATCACTTTCATTATTTATTCTCATGCCTGGATCAGACTCTCATCTTTATCCTGACGATGAACCACACTAGATATATTAGAATAATACTATTATTAATTTAATGCTCATTCTTTTAGTTGTTGCTAATTTTATTCTTTTAGCAGTTTCTTAGATGAAACTGATTCTTTACATAGAAATTTGATGTTTCTATCTTTGTAAATATCTCTGTATTATTATTGAGTATTGTTGCTCAATCAATTAATGAATTCATTCAGAAATCCATATGTGTGTTTCGCACTGTTTTATGGTATCAGAGCCAGAAAAAGAGATTTATTGAGAAGTTATTCTCTCTGCATTTTAATCTCTTGAGTTCTTTCTGTGATTCCTTTCTAAGGTCAAGCCCTCTGTAAGCCAGATAGCCTTCACTAAGTCTTAGCTTCGGCTCTGCTCACTGTAATAAAAGCTTACAGTCGTCTATCTCGATACAGAAGTGGATTCTTTGAAAGAATTCTTCAGCGGGTTTAATTTTTTTTTCTCGTGGCTGCAATCTGTGTAGCACCACTTCAGTTTTTGCTGGTCGTGGACGCGCCATTCGAGATCGTGGCACTGTTCTCTCGATTTTCAAAGCGTATTTGGCACTGGTTTTATACGGGGCAGAGGAAGTGTGCATTTGAGTGCATTTGAAAGTCACGAGGCCTGTAAACATCTGGCTATGAGTTCCAGCATAAAAACCTTGGACAGACACCATATCTCTGTCAGTTTTGCGCGCAACATTTATTAACGCGACATCACAGTGTGCAACGTCATCCTCGCCATCATCGCATCCAAAGCATCAGCGAATTCCTGGATTCTTCTGTCAAAATTTCCGATTGCGGCCACTAGAACCGGGACATATCATTCAAGGTGTGCCCGAGTTGTCTAAAAGCGTCTCTGTTTTTATTTATGGTTCTTTAAAATCCAACAAGTTTTTTTTTCCCGTGTGAATAGCGTGTTCGATCGGGTCTGTTTTTGGAGGATTGCTTCAGCAATTACTCGATTTACGGCTCGCGTAACATTCGCTGTGGTCTGCGCTCCGTATCCGTCTGTTCTCTTCAAGGGTTTGAAGGATAGTTTCGGCGTTTTTCTGTTCTGTAAGTTTTGAAGGCTAGTTTTGGCAATTTTCTGGTCTTTGCTCCAAATCCGTTTTTTCTGTTCAAAGGTTTGAAGGCTAGTTTCGGCGTTTTTCTGGTCTGGGCGGTTTTGGCAGCAGGTTTGAATTCATTTAAGTCACAAGCTCGAATCCCGCAGAGCCAGCAACGCATTAATGCCTCCATGAATAGCTTGATCCAGGCGGATAAACGATATATGCTAACCCGTTAAATAACGACCCCGATAGACAAAGATATCTCCCTATGTGCCCTTGCTATATATCGAAGTGCCTTGACGTAAAGAAACCTGTGCTTTACGTATAGATCTAGCGGAGGTCAGATAGCTTTGGTTCTCGGAATTTTTTGATCGATGCTTCTCTGGATTGTGATTCTAATACATATACTGCGTATTGGAGCGACAACACAGTTCTTGAATAAAAAGGAGCAGTGAGCGTATTATTTCTCTGTCCACGTATTGGTCAACCTGTTATATGCCTTTGGGTCCACGTATTGGTCAACTTCCATCCACGTATTGGTCAGATTTCTTTATTTTGTTTTCGCTGAGTGGATTAAGATTCAAATCGCTGCAAAATCAGAGGTTTTGAGGATCAGCAGGCATCTACAGCCAAATTTGTGCCAGATTTCTTTTTCTTGGGAAACGTGCAGATGGCTTCACTCACCAATCTGATGTTGGAAGGAAATCAGCGCTTTAATGGCAAAAATTATAACATCTGGAAACAGAGAATGTTGACCATTTTTGAATATAGGCGTCTTGATCAGCTCGTTCTCAACAAAGAGCTCTGTCCTGGTACAGCTGGCACCGATCAAGATAAGCTTGATGACCGAAATCGAGAGGTTGTTATGCTTCTCAAGCTCTCTGTAACCGATGATCAGTTACCGCAAATTCCCTCTGGCAAGACAGCTGCCGAGATCTGGCAACAGTTGAAGGAATTACACGAGACATCCGACAAAAGCAGAGTTTTCTTTCTCAAAAATCAGTTGTTCTCCATCATGATGGACGAACATATGTCTTTACAGGAACATCTCAACAAGATTAAAGACATTTGAGATCAGCTTGAAGCCATGGGTCGCACCATGGAGGAAGAAGATATGGTAGTTATCACTCTGAAAAGTCTACCACAATCTTATGAGCACTTCATAGAAACACTCAACATTACCGCCACTAATGTTGATCTGAAGTTTCCAGAATTATGTACCAAACTCATGCAGCAGGATCGTTGGAAACAACAGTTTGGTAGTGGTGCAGCATCAGCCTCCTCAGAAAATGCTTTTGCTGCCAAATATCAGTGCTCTCAGTCCTTTCAGCAGAAAGGTTCTTCTCAGTCTTTTGATTCTTCCAGAAAGAAAAATGTGCAGTGTAATTACTGTCACAAGTTTGGTCACATGAAGAAAGATTGCCGACAGAGGATTGCTTCTAAACAGAAGAAACAGGGAGGGCTCCATCAGACAGCGAATGTTGTAGAACATTCTGAGCAGACAGATTCTGCCTTTTACGCCTTAATGACGAAAAGGTCTTCAGATCATGTTCCATCTTCTGCCTGGTACATTGACTCTGGTGCATCGCACCATTTTTCTCACAGGCGTGACTGGTTTATTGACTTCTCACCTTTCAGTGATTCCGTGGTATTTGGAGGAGTGAAAAATACACAGTGGTTGGCAGAGGTACAGTTCAAATCCAGTCTGGTGGCCGCACACTCATCTTCCTGAATGTGTACTATGTTCCTGGTATGGAAATTAATCTGTTGTCTGTCAGTCAGATTATGAGGAACTCTCCTCAGCTTGATGTAGTATTCAGAGCGCACAAATGCTCTATTATCGACAGGGAGACTAGTCTTACAGTTGCGGTTGGTCTAGAAGATCATGGTTTATACAGACTTCTTGACACTGGTGATTCTCCCGAAGTGGCTCTAGCAGCTCGTGTTTCTCCCATCAGCACTCTATGGCATCAGCGATATGGGCACCTAAACATGCAGTGTCTCTCTCAGCTCTCTCGGGAAGGACTTGTGTCAGGGTTACCTGATATTCAGACTCAGCAGTTGGGCGTATGCGGCGCTTGTCAAGATGGCAAACAACATCGCTCTGCATTCACGAATGGAGATTCCTGGCGCGCTTCTAAGGTACTCCAGTTAATTCATGTTGATATTTGTGGCTCTATGAATACATCTTCTATCACTGCTTGCAAATATTTTTTGCTTATTGTAGATGACTTCAGTAGAAAGATGTGGGTATATTTTCTCAAATATAAATCAGATGCATTTAGTACATTTCAGAATTTTAAAACCTTAGTGGAAAAAGAGTCTAGTTGTAATATCATGACTCTTAGGACAGATAACGGGGGGGAATTTTGTTCTTCTACTTTTTCCAACTTCTGTGATACTCATGACATAAAACGCCAGTTCACTACCCCTTACACTCCTCAGCAGAACAGTGTTGTTGAACGCCGCAACCGCACGGTTGTTGAAATGGCTCGCTCCATGTTACAACACAAGAATGTTCCAAACAAATTCTGGGCTGAAGCCATCTTTACTGCTGTTTATCTTCTTAACTGATCACCCACTCAGGCTGTTAAAGGAAAGACTCCCGAAGAGGTTTGGTCTGGCCGTACGCCGAAGATCAGTCACCTCAAAATTTTTGGCTCAATTGCATATGTTTGGATTCCAGCTGCTAAGCGCTCTAAGCTGGATGCTTAAAGCCAGAAACTCATGATGACAGGGTACAATGATCATCACAAAGCTTACAGACTAATAGATATAGCCACTGGTCATCTTAGCTTCAGTAGGGATGTGGTATTTGATGAAGACAGAGGATTTTTTCAGTCTTCTTCTTCTGAGCAGTGTTCTGAGAATCAGCCTCATAGTGTTCTTCTTCCAGTAAGTCCACCTGATGGGAGGGATAATGCAGCATCAGTGTTTGATAATACACTGCTTGAACTTCCTCCGGAAAATAACCCTTCTCTTACTGCTCCTATTGCTCTTGAACCTTCTTCCTCTACTCTTCGGCCAAAATGGTGGGCTAAAACTATTGGTGATCTCAGAGATGATGAACTCCTTGAAGGACGAACCTCTAGACATAAGAGCAAACAACAATCTACAGTAAACTTTGCTCTTATGGCTAATCTACATAGTATCTTTGAGCCTCAAACTTACTCAGAGGCTAAGGGTACATCTGAGTGGGAACAGGCTATGGACGCTGAATTCCAGAGTCTTCAGAAAAATCACACATGGATCCTTTCTGATCTTCCTGAAGGAAAAAAGCCCATTAGCTGCAAATGGGTATATAAAGTGAAATACAAAGCGGATGGAACTCTAGACAAGTATAAAGCTCGTCTTGTGGCTCGAGGATTCTCACAGAAGGAAGGCATTGACTATGAGGAGACCTTTGCTCCTACAGCCAAAATGAGTACCATACGACTTGTACTTGCTCTAGCAGCTCAGTTCAAATGGAAAGTTCATCAGATGGATGTAAAAAGTGCTTTCCTAAATGGTGACTTACAGGAAGAAGTTTACATGACACAACCTCCAGGATTTAAGATTGCCGGTCAAGAACAGAAAGTATGTAGATTAGCTAAAGCTCTCTATGGATTGAAACAAGCTCTTCGGGCTTGGTACATGAAAATTGATCAGTACCTGACAGATCATGGATTTCAGCGGAGCCCATCTGATGCAAATCTGCATATCAAGCATACTGGTGATGATATCTTGTTTGTGGTTGTCTATGTGGATGACCTTATCATTACTGGCAGCTCTGCAAAATTGATCCATGGGATCAAACAAGACTTATGCAGAACATTTGATATGACAGACTTGGGACTTCTTCACTACTGTCTGGGGGTTGAAGTTTGGCAGACTGAGAATCACATCTTTCTCTCTCAATCCAAGTATGCCAAAATCTTGTGGACAGATTTAGAATGTAGGATTGCAAACCAGCCACGACTCCTATGGAACCAGGGCTCAAACTTTCAGCTCAATCATCCTCTCTTCCTGTGGATGAAACTTTATTCAGGCAATTAGTAGGCAGTCTCATCTATCTTACTGCCACCAGACCAGACATCAGTTTTGCAGTAAGCTACATTTCCCGCTTCATGTCAGCCCCTAAAACTGATCATTGGATAGCAGCAAAGCGTGTGCTACGATATGTGCGTGGCACTTCTGATTATGGACTCCTATACACTCGCAGTTCCGATCCTATACTCAGTGGTTACACAGATTCTGACTGGGCCGGTTCGATTGATGATCGTAAATCTACAGCTGGGTATGTGTTTAGTCTAGGATCTGGTGCTGTCACCTGGACTAGTAAGAAGCAGCAAGTCGTGGCTCTCTCTTCAACAGAAGCAGAGTATCGAGGAGCAGTTAAGGCATCCTGTGAGGCAGTTTGGCTTCGACGTATGCTTGCAGATATGCATGCTTCCCAAACAAGTCCTACTTCCTTGTTTTGTGATAATCAGGGAGTGCTCAAACTTGCCAAAAATCTCGTCTTTCATGAACGAACTAAACATGTGGAAACTCATTGCCACTACATTTGCCAGCTTGTTGAAGACGGATCCGTTCAGTTGAGATATGTTCCCACAACAGAGCAGCCTGCAGACATCTTCACCAAGCCTCTTGGTCCTGATAAATTTGTAAAATTCAGGGGATCTATTGGTGTTGTAAATAGATTGAGCATTAAGGGAGGGTATTAGAATAATACTATTATTAATTTAATGCTCATTCTTTTAGTTGTTGCTAATTTTATTCTTTTAGCAGTTTCTTAGATGAAACTGATTCTTTACATAGAAACTTGATGTTTCTATCTTTGTAAATATCTCTGTATTATTATTGAGTATTGTTGCTCAATCAATTAATGAATTCATTCAGAAATCCATATGCGTGTTTCGCACTGTTTTAGGATAGTTCAAAACGCGTAGACTCAATAAATATAATGTGATTTCTACCAAAATCTTTCTAATATACAAAATGATCCATATTTGAAATAGATAGGGGTTGGAAATTCTTTGAACTCCTGGAATGATTTACAAGAATCCACAGTAAGAAAAAAAAGCGCACTGGAGTTTAGTATTGTTATCCATATGAATATTAACTAAGGAAAAAAGGGCTGAGCATAATTATTGAAAAGAACCATACATAATTTCAAATTACATGTACGTTTCTTACCATCTTTTTTCACTATTTCAGTGAAGGTAAAGTGTAAAAACCCGTCAATCTCTTATATAGGTTTCATGTCTGTTAAGCAAGTTACATGATAGTTGTCTTGTAATTTTTCTCCATGTTAAGACAGTTTGATTATTTGCATCACAAATGCAAGAGAGAAATTCTTCGTAAACACCAGTACCACTATCCAGTGGGAAGAATTTTAGAGGTTATGTACAGTTGTACAATAGACTGTGTACAATTGGATGATCTTCAGGCTCTGAATTCTTATTTGCCAAAAGTAGCAGTGAATATCAAGTAAACGCATCATTTATTTTGTGCTTTCTATTCTAAAATTTGAAACTGGAGTGAAAACCTTGACATCTTTCCTCATACATTTGTTCTACTGGGGACTGCTTTGTATGTAGGATTCTTGCTTGGATCCCCTTTGTTATTTTATTTTGGGACGAAGGAAACCTAAATAAAATCTTCCACCTTTTCTACTTTTGAGTAAGTGTAGAAAAAGGTTAAATTGATAGACTTCAGGACCTTTCCAGACACCCTAGATTCCTCAGCAGCTGCTAAAAGGTCCCCACTAATAATGTGTCACTGTTTTTGGTATAAATCAACAGGGAAACCATCAGGCTCGGGGTCCTTACCTGTTTACATTAGGAACACAACTGATCTGAGTTCTTCGTGGCCCCTGCGTCATATAATATTATTTGCCACCATCATAGAATTATCTCCTTTTGAAATGGCTTTGTGTAATATTCCTAATAGAAATATTAAGCGAATAACAAAAACATGCACTATGAACAACAACCAGAAAATTCAATACACACAAGGTACATCAGTACACGAGAAAATGCACCAAACTCCTGAGCCATTTTATTAAATCTGAATATAGGGAGTACATATGAGTGGGAATAGAGGAACTTGGGCTTGCTTCAGCAAGCTAGGCAAAACCTAGGTTGGTAATGTGATGCCCAAGTGCTGGAGTGACTCCACCCCAAATCTCTGCGCTGACCCAGAAATTTCTATGTCTACAGCTGGAAAAAATAAGAGTTTATTCCTCAAATGTGCTAAAAAAATTCAGTAAAATTAGCTGGATCCTCCCCTCAATAAACCGAGAAAAACCCAGAAAGGGTTTGGCCTGAATCCAAATGTCCCAAAGACCCCCAAATTAGTGCAAATTGCCCAGTCTGAGCTCCAATACGCATACAGGGAGAAATGTTGTACAATGCTCCCAACTTCCCCTCAAGGCCTCCAAAATCTCCTGCAAAAATTCTGCTCCAAAACTCCCCTATTTCTCCAACCCTTATCTCTCCCAACCTCCTTGTCTCTCTACCCCTGCGCAAAGTTCAAACCCCAACCAGTGACCCCTGCACAAGCCAGAAATTGTGCAATTCGACCCTCCAACTAGCCCCATTTCCAGCCCTGCAAAACCTAATGAAAAGCCTGCCCTCAAGATAGATAAATTCCCTGCAAAAACCTGGAACAAGCAACCCCTTAACACCCTCGAATCTGCCCTCAGAAAAGTACACACTGTTCGCTGGAATGTTGGTCGTACAATTTGGAAAGAGTCTGGGATAGTCTCCTTCCTCCCTACTAGGGAGACACTCAAGGTTTTCCGAAGAAGGGATTGGATTCCCGCTTGGAAGTTCTTGTGCTAAGCAGCACTAGTAATCTTGAGCTAAGTAGTCACAAGAGAATTGATATTCTGAAATTAAAGTGACAAAAGACCCCAAATGAAGGCCCACATGCTCTATTCATACTTGCTACCTCTCTCTCTCCTTGTGGACCCCATTCTTCACTAGTACACTCTCCCTCTTCTCTCTCCTCTTCCCACAAGTGCGCTTTTCCTAAGGAAGTGCGAATTCCCTCCTTGTGCCCCCCACGGCCTACTAAGAAAGTAATTTTCTCCTTTCTCCCAAGTCAAAATTGCCCAAATTTGCTGCCAATATCAAAATTGTCAAAATTGTAATATTTCCTGACTTAGCAAATTTGGGATATTACAATTTGGGGATCGGGGAGAGGACCCATCTTTGTTCGGCTACCTAGATTTGGGATATCAAAAAGGTCTGTCAGCAGGTTTTGATGGTAAGATTTTGCTGTTGTCTTCATACACACAACTGATCTCAATTCGTCATTGTTAGATTTTAATGGATTTGGTAGCATCAGACAAGTTTTCTAGTCTCGATTTGTGTCTAAGAGACTAAGGAACACGAGATCTCCAAAACCCATAAAAGGCTTCATGAGATAAGCTTGTGAAACACATTAATTAGATTAATTAGCCATCATTTAAATATTTCCTAAGTCTAACTTAGGAAAAGCGGTTAATTAAAGTGAATTAATTAAGGAGATCGACTTATGCTCTAGAGACTTCTAGAAAATCACATGGATCAAGTTTAAGATGATCCTATGTGTTGATGAAGATCTAATCATGGTTATTAAAGCTCCAACGAGAGATTATAAGAGCAAGTCGATGGGATGGAGAAAGACACAAGAGGAGAGTGAGTTGCCTTGGCAGATTGAGCTACCCAATTGCACTCATTCAACAAGGGAGAAAGTTTGAGCCAGAGAAAGAGCATCAATGATTGAGGGAGTAGCAGAGAAGAGTTTCGGAGAGTTTCCCTACAAATTTCTAGTTGTAAAGCAACAGGAAAAAGGTGCCCAAAATCTTTTCTAGAGAAAGTTGTTTGCGTAGTGCGAGTTAGCCAGTCCAGTAGAGCGAGTTGCTAGGAAGGGTTCATTTCAGTTGCCAAAGGTTAGATTTGAGTCCAGAAGGCAGAGAAAAATTTTTACAGAGGAAGACGGAGGCTAGATGACCCAATAGGAGGCAGATACAGGGTTGTACGACTTGCATCAAGCCAACAACCAAAGTGGCAATGCGAGTAGGCCAGGGGAGGCCGAATTATTTTGCAGAGGAAGATTTTTTTCTCCTAATTATTTTGGCCAGATTATTTGCCGAAGGATTGCCAACTTAGCATCCAAATTATTGTACTCAGAGATTTGTTGCTTAATAATAAAATAAGCCCTCATATGCTGCATCGAGTTTCCCTTCGGGGTTTTTCCCAAGATGTTAGTCCAAAAATTATTTTGTCAATTTTATGTGTGTGCATCTATTTCTCAATTCCTGATTTTATTTTCGGAAACATAATTCTATGGTGAATATTGCAATTGTGAATTATTCTTTAATTGCCGTAAACAATTAAACTACTAACAGTTAGGAGAATAATATCCATTAATTGCAATCAAAGAATTTTCACATGGTCTCAGAGCATTGAAGATTACATTGGAGGCTCAAAGGCAAAAGATCAGGAGGCCGGGCAGTTTCAGAGGGAGATCTGAAGCACAGGATTCAGATCTGCGCAAACCAGCTAGGGAGTGCGAATTGCTGGGCAGGAAAATCGATTTCCAGAAACAGAGTGCAGGAAAAGTTCGATTGGCCCAGAGAAAAATTCTAGCAGGCAATGGATTTGCTAGATAGAGGGTTCCGATTAGCAGATTAGTGGATTCGTTGAGTGGATCTAGGTGCAAAAGTTTTGCAACAAGGGTTTTAAGTGCAGATCTGCGCAAGGATAGGAAGAAAAAAACACACATAAATTATACTCATGATGTCTCTAATAGATTTCTCTAGTATGGCTATAGAGAGATTCAACATTTAGGAGGTTATAGATTTGTCTTCCAGATTGCAAGATGAATTCGCTCAGATAGCTTGCCTCTCTAGCTCAACTTCACAGGGTGTGTGGTATTTAGACAGTGGAGTGTCAACTCATATGACAGGAGTTAGAGAATACTTCTCCAGTTATAAGGAGGAGAAAATGAACTTCCAGATTTAGATGGGAAACAAAAGTAAATGTACTCTAGTCGAAGTAGGTACCATCGAGATTTGGAGGGAGTCAAGAGCAAGCACCAATGGTACAAATGTGTTGCATGTGCCCGACTTGGGTATGAACCTTATTTCAGTATCCCAGCTACGGGATAAGGAATATGATGTCCAATTTGTAGGGAAGGTGTTCATTAAACTCCAAAACTGGAAGGAGTTCTTAGCTACATATTGTACAAGTTGCAGCTCGACTCTTCAAATGCATTAGTTAGTAGTAGTAGCAGTGGGAGAGACCTTAATGAATTATGCCATAGGAGAATGGTGCATTTACAGCGTACACCATGGAGCACTTAGGAATCAGGATGCTCAATGAGACAGTTATAGGTGTTCCAGAATTAAGCACGGAACACGATGATGTGTGAAGAGGGTGCAAACTTGGGAAGTATGCTAAGGCAACATTTCAAAGAAGTGACAATAGAGCAGAAGGTGTGTTACAACTTATACACTCGAACATTTGCGGTCCAATGTCCAATAGATCTCTCAGAGGGTATGAGTACTTCGTTATCTTCATTGATGACTATTCTAGGAAAACCTGGATCTATTTCTTGAAGACCAAGGATGAGGTCTTTAGTCGCTTCAAGGAGTTTAAGGCTCTAGTAGAGAATGTGACAAGAAAGAAGATCAAGGTGCTTCGCTCAGATAACGGAGGAGAGTATATAGAGAGTGACTTCACGGGCTGCTATAAGAAGGAGGGTATTAGGAGGGAGTGGACAACTCCATACAATCCACAACAGAATGGAGTAGCAGAGCGAAAGAATAGGTCTATAGTTGGGGATGCAAAGGCTATGTTATATGACCAAGACATGCCCAAGGTTCTATGGGCATAGTCATGTAACACGACTGTGTATATATAGAACAAGGTTCCTCACAGGGCATTGGGGAAGATAACACCAAAAAAAGTCTTCTCAAGGAAGAAGCCAAAAGTAAGTCACTTCAGGATCTTTGGCAGCATATACTGTCATGTACCAAATGAAAAACGCACTAAGTTGGATTAGAATGTAGAGAAGGGATTATTTATTGGGTATAGCGAGACCTCGAAGACATATAGGATCTACATTCCTAGCAGCAGGAAGATTATCGTGAGACAGAGTGTGAAGTTCATGGAGGACAAAGCCTTCAAGAGATCTCGCGAGTTGCCAGTAGATGATTAGAATGAGCAACCAGAAGCTCCATTGGTCCAGCAACAGGGGTAGCCACAGGGGCAATCGCAAGGATAACCACAAGGACAATCATAGGGATCTAGTACAATCATTGGTACTAGCACGACCTCAGGTGTAGGAGATCTCATGAGTTCGCAACAGACAGAGCAATAGATGCAAGATGAGGCGTTGGTCGACCCCCCCCACCACTAGTGGACGTATTAGCAGAGAAGTTCGTCAGATGTTGAGGGATGTGAAGGAGTTCATAGTAGCTTGTAGGACGAATTAGAAGAGAGAACACAAACATCCAGACAGGTACCAAGCATTGGTGGCACAATTTGTTGAACCTTCTAGCTATCAAGAGGCACAACATCAGTGTAGATCAGTGATGATAATATCGCCGATATTTCGGCGATATCGGCAAATATCGCGCGATTTTCAGCTAGCCGATATATCGGCTGTGAAATATCGCGATATTTTGTTGTTTTAAAAATCGCGCGCGAAAACCGAAAAATCGGCGAAAAATCGGAAAATATCGCGCTGTTCGGGAAATTATCGCCGGGTGTTTTATAAATATGCGAGGTCGTTTTAAAATTGTGGTTTTTCATTTCATTATTCACCGGTGACCGACTCCCGACTGCTGCCGACGCCACAACTCTCCAGCCCACGCCACGCTCTCCGGTGCCCACGCCACTCTATCTGCAGGTGGATTCGCACTGTCATAAGTTTTGCTTGATTTTTAATTTTTTAGTATTTAGTTTTACTATAATTATACTAAATAACCAATCACTGTACTACTACCAAACGATAGAGGGAAAGACAGACAGACAGATGGAAGTATAATAATCTCAGCTTCCAGAAATGACTAATAACCTCGGCCTAGTGATTTGGAGGTAGCATGCTCAAAGTGAGGAATACTTCTGCTATAAAACTCGCTCAGAACTTAATTAAACAGTGCCCACAGCCTTGGAGAAATAGCAGAGATCGATTTACAACAAATTGATTCGGCCTCCTTGATTTATTTCCTGAGCTGATGGTGATCTGGCAATATATTATTGTGCTTGGCCTCCTTATAATAACTTGTTCTTGGCTTCAATATACAGTGTAGAATTGACCACATTGAGGAGCGAGTTTGTCATGAAGGTTTGACCTTCTTTAATAGATGAAAAACTCATCCTTCTTCAGATGAAACCAATCGATGCTTTCATGGTTTTGCTAGACAGAATAAACCCCATTTGATACCTCTGTTCCAAAGACTCAAATGTGCCAATTTCAAAGACGAATCTTCACAGTAAAAAGTTAAAATTTTCATTATTTTCACACTATACTACTATTTCTAATTTTCTATTACATAATTTAACAATAACTCATATTTACATTCATAAATTAAAAACTCCTTGATTACAATAATTACATTTGTTGATTATTTTTTTTTTAATAAATACAATGCAAAATTTACATTTTACTTTATTGCATATTAATGTTATTAATTAAATTTAATAAACAGGTCACTTAGACTCTTTTAGATCAGATTAATTAGTCACAAAACTTACAACAAAATTGCAAATATTTAAATTTAATAAGCAGGTTACACTGTTATAGAATAGACTTTAAGAATTAGTAACTTATGCATTCTTTGTTATTAACTTATTTGAATTTTGTAATTTAGTATTACAGTTAATTTATATTTATTAAGTTACTAATTCCAATTTTTTTTTGGTGCTATAGGTTTCCTTTTGAGTTAGCCCACTACAATTACAAATATGCCGAAAGCCTTGGACCCATTTTGGGAGTATGGGACCCCTGATGGTGTGAGTCGGGCAAATCTATCATGCAAATTGTGTGGGGCTACGATGACAGGCGGGGTTACGCGATTGAAATACCATCTCGCTAAACTGCCTAGACATGATGTTGGGCTTTGTACAGTTTCTAGTCCGGAGCTTGTACGAAAAGATCTTGAGGCAATTGAAGAAAAGGACAGAAAGAAGGAAGAGGCGGAAAGAAACAAAGCTGAACGTGCAGGTAGATCTTTCGGGATATCTTCTCCTGATTTTGGTGTTGAGGATACTGGATTTGGGCCTAGTGGG